>JACEFZ010012666.1:0-22500 GCA_014155875.1 Cepaea nemoralis | reverse complement strand
ATATATATATATATATATTTTTATAATATTTTATATATTATGTGTGTGTGTGTGAGACTATAAGTAACTACATGTAAATGATCCCTTTTATACCTTTTATACACAACAGATTGGGCGGGGAAATTTTTTAAATCATGTTGCCTAATATTGACAAACAAAAAACGAGAAGAAGACGAAAAAAGACAATTTAGGGGATCATGGAACATCTGCACTGTTTACAATTTAATTACACCGCGAATTATAAACTGTCAACAAAAATGACATAGCTTTCTGTCTGAAGGAAACAAGAACATTCGACCAGCCACCAGCTTATATAACGTTTTTTTTACCTGTCTGAATTTTTTAATTTAATATCGACAATGACCAGAGAGAAAGTGACATGAAAACAGCTGTCTGTCTGAATTTAACAGTGAATATCGAAACTTAACCAGAGAGCAGCTGAAATATCACATTTTTTTCGGGAATGTAAACAAGTAAATATCGACTTTGAAAAGAGAAAACAAAAATAACAGCTTTCTGTGTGAAAAAAACTTTATATACTTATTTTTGATCATAGAGCAACTGAACTAATACAGCTGGTCGTCTTTAAGAACTACAAGTGTCGATATTTGACTATTAAGACCGTCAAGTTTTGATTTGAAACTTCAATTAGTAGTACTAAATGGTGAAAACAAAACGCTTGAAATGATGTCTTCTAACTTAACTGAATTAGCAGCCGTAAAACCGACCAAGGAGAAGCAATTTTGGTCAATGAAGAGATGCTCGCATTTTTTACCATGATAAACACATGGGGAATAGGACAGTGTGTGACAATCTTAGGGCTAATAGTCAACGCACTAAGTCATTGTATTCATCAAACAAGGCATGCGAGACGCAGTGAATATAAGTCTTCTTGGATTTGTTTTTTCGGATTTTCGGGTCGTTATTTTTTCATTTTTTTGCTAATCTCTGTTGGACGCCGTCTATAATGAAAAGGGGACCTGCCATTCTATCCCCATCTTTTAATGTACTATCTTGTGTGGGAACACATTATGTTTACGAGAGTGACCCGGCACAACGGCCTGGATCACATTTGAGCGGTGTTTGTGTATTGTGGCACCGTTGAAGATCAAATCAATCGCCCACGCCCAGACAAACCCGGGGTGACCTTCATTCTTGTGCTCTACGTCATCATGATGTCGTCATTTACACCGTTTTTTTTTACACAACTAGGGTTGGGTGGCTGTTTTGATCCACGCAGAAAAAAATCCTTCTTTGGGTTTTATAAAACTGCCAACACAGGAGACATAGAGAAGGCAACATTTTGGAGTAACAACATCCTACCGACAATTTTCTTCGTTTTCATAACCATCTGTACAACTATTTTAGTGAAAGCACTAAAGAAAAATGCAAATGGAGAGGAAAAGTGCGTCTTCACAAAAAGTGAAACTATTTCAAACAGGGACAAAAAGGTCGTTAAAATGGTCACGATCATCTCATTGTGTTCATACCCTGCTACGCCCCCGGAAACTGTTGTCAAACATATTTCTTTTTGTATACCCTCAATTGTCGTATCGCGGCAGACAGGGGAAATTTGTTGGTGGCTATATTTTCTTTTTTAATTCATCTCAAAGGGAAATTTAAACGCCACTGCCAACTTCTTTATTTACTTAACAATGAGTTCAAATTTCAAAAGTACCTTCCGGAAAAATTTTTGCTTTGGACACAATGATATGAAAGAAGTTCACACAATAATAATTCCTAATTTATGTACAGAAAGTCGTCGACTTACGACCACGATCGGTTTCCCGACAGACCGGTCGTAACCACGATTTGGTCGTAAGTTGAGTACGCTATGTGTAAAGTAATGTGAAGTGATGTTTATAAAAATATTTAAGTTAAATTATATCATAAATTGTCTTTATTATTGTTATAATATCATAATGTTCATTTTGTGCCATTTGTATACACCATTTTGTTTTCTTATTTTTACATCGTCAGGTTTAAGAAAACACTGTATTAACTTGTACATGAACAACTGGTTTAATATTTGCAAAACACAAAATACACTACTGGCAACGCTGATCGCACTCTGGTATTAACCTAAGGCCTATCCACGTCAATGTGGAAGCACTAGACTCGAGTTAATAATATGGCTAGTGATTGTGGTCGTAAAGTCGAATGGTCGTAAGTTGCATAGGTCGTAAGTCGACGACTATCTGTACTTATCTATGACTGTTAACTGATTCAGTGCAAAACAAAAATTAAGTTTAGATCAAACATGGTGCACAATTACACGTACAAGTACTTTAATGTAAATGTCCGTTCACTGAGTATTGAAGTCGCAGAACATACATTTATCGTCCTTCTGTCAAAATGAGAGTCACATTTGGCGATATATTATCATTCGGCATTAGATTCAGTTGAAAATTACGGATTCGCTTTACTGAATACAGATTTACTTTACTGAACACAGATTTACTTTACTGAACACAGATTTACTTTACTGATGACAGATTTACTTTACTGAACACAGATTTACTTTACCGAACACAGATTCACTTTACCGAATACAAAGATTTATTTTAATGAACACAGATTTACTTTACTGAACACATATTTACTTTACTTAACACAGATTTACTTTACTGAACACATATTTACTTTACTTAACACAGATTTACTTTCCTGAACACAGATTTACTTTACTGAACACACAGATTTGCTCCTTCCTAGGACAGCCCCGTGCTGCTTTTCTCCCAGGATGGTACAGCAATCCGCAGACACAGCAGAATTACAAAAACTTACATCACTACACATTACATGTTCAAGCGCCGAAGCCCAGGAAGCAATGGAACGACAACGAGAACGACAACAACGACAACGACAAACAAAAACATCAACACTTTACGGATAACAATTTGAATTGTATTTACTTATACTGAATACATTTACAGCGTCAGATACACCGGTGTTCGAGCTTGAGCCTGTATGTTCTTGTAGCTTCTATCTGTGTGTATAGTAAATCAGTGAAGTAAAGCTCCATTTTACACGCCTTTGGCGCATTAGATACATGGGGCTAGAACCATTTGTTTATGTCCTAAACGACAGTTGGTGGGTCATGTCACACAGATTTACTTTACTGAACACATATTTATTTTATTGAACACAAATTTACTTTACTAAATACAAAGATTTATTTTAATGAACACAGATTTACTTTATTGAACACATATTTACTTTACTTAACACAGATTTACTTTCCTGAACACACATTTACTTTACTTAACACACAGATTTGCTCCCTCCTAGGACAGCACCATGCTATTTGCTATACTATAGGGCGGCTATTCATGATGGTATGAGGCAAGAGTACAGGAAAATGGCGAACTGTCTGAACCCTTTCCTGTCACCAATGGAGTGAAGCAAGGATGTGTCCTGGCACCAACACTGTTCAGCCTCATGTTTTCAGCCATGCTGATGAATGCCTTCGAGAACGACGACATTGGAATAGACATCAACTACCGCATGGATGGAAAGTTATTCAATCTCAGAAGGCTGAAAGCTAAAACCAAAATTAACAGCGACACCGTCAGAGAGCTCCTGTTTGCTGATGATTGCGCTCTTTACGCCAACTCAGAGGCGGACATGCAACATAAGTTTCAGCTTTCTCACATGCCTGTGCCAACTTTGGGCTCAATATTAACTTGGAGAAGACTGTAGTTATGTAGCAGCCAGCTCCAGGGAATAATCACACTGTGCCGAATATCAAAGTGAATGATCATAGACTAAGTGTTGTGGACAAATTCACCTATGTTGGCAGCACTGTGTCACAAGCTGCCACAATTGATGACGAAGTGAATGCAAGAATCTCCAAGGCCAGTGCGGCCTTTGGCAGACCGTACAAGAATGCATGGGACAGAACTGGAATAAGCCTGCAAACAAAGCTAAAAGTCTACAAAGCAGTTGTATTATCCACACTGCTATATGCTTGTGAAACCTGGACTGTTTATCAGCGGACACGGTAGGAAAATTAAACCACTTCCACACAGTCTGCCTAAGGAAGCTACTGAAGATTAAATGGCAAGACAACATTCCAGACACTGAAGTCCTAGAAAGAGCATCCATGCCCAGTATCCACACTCTACTGATGAAGAATCAGATTCGCTGGGCTGGTCACTTGACTCGCATGCCAGATCACAGGCCTCTCTAACAATATTTTACAGCGAACTGCGTTGTGGTAAACGCTCCCAAGGTGGCCAGAGGAAACGCTTTAAAGACACTCTGAAAATGTCACTGAAGGCTTTTGGAATTCATCATGACACCTGGGAGACTGCAGCCTAGAGACCGAAATTCGTGGCGTGCATCATTACGCCAAGGGTGCAGTCATATGTGAGGCAACCTGGACTGCAAGAGCTGTGAAGAAAAGGCAGGACAGAAAAACCACTGCAGGAAATCCTCCTCCAGAAACGTCAAACATGCCTTGCCCATATTGTCAAAGAACATTTCGAGCCAAAATAGGCCTTATCAGCCATCTTAGAACCCACGGCTCCATACTTTCAACCCCACTGGATGAAATGAATGGTCATCATCATTCTTGATGGACAAACAACAAAAAACCATGCTACTTTTCTCCCAGGATGGTACAGCAAATAGCAAACACAGCAGTATTACAAAACTTACATCACTACACATTACATGTTCAAGCGCCGAAGCCCAGGAAGCAATGGAACGCAACGGGGAACGACAACAACGACAACGACAAATAAAAACATCAACACTTTACGGATAACATTTGAATTGTATTTACTTATACTGAATACATTTACAGCGTCAGATACACCGGGGTTCGAGCTTGAGCCTGTATGTTTTTTTGTAGCTTCTATCTTTGTGTATAGTAATCAGTGAGTAAAGCGCCATTTTACACGCCTTTGGCGCATTAGATACATGGGGCTAGAACCATTTGTTATGTTCTAAACCACAGTTGGGGGGTCATGGGTGACGCCGGGCCCCTTTTACTCCCCCAAACATTTCCTGGAACATGTTTAGACTGGGGCCCACCTGCTCGTTCAGATCATTGTTAAAATGAATTCGAATTCCCCAGATAGGTGTGAAAACATAACCACCGGGCTGATAGGCGGGAAGCTAGCCGCTACAGTATGGCGGCTCCACTGGTGTATTTCAAAAAATAAAAACGTTAGATGCGTATTCTTTACAGGACGGTTTGCAGTCAAAACCAGCATTTTCTGCTGTTGTTGATGTCTTGGCAAAGTTACGTTCAGTAGTTTGACTGGTGTATTAGCTTAATGATAAATACATGCGTCCCAAAAAAGTGATTTTTGCAAACTCAGTTTAAGAGAGCGGGAATGTCGCTTCAAGAATGGCAATTGTAATTAAAAACTGCGTATGCCTGTGTTTAAGTTTTCCCCCTTTAAAATTCTGGGGAATCTGGAAAGCAGACAGTAATAGCGAGTGCACTGGGGTACATTTTAAACCAAGGAAAATTCTACTCACAGAAAAATGACTGATATATTTATAAGTTCTGGTAAACACTTATGTTTGTAACTTCGTCGGTTCTGGGGAATCTGTGTTCGGTGTTAAGATTCCGATTCTCTTATCTTTGGAAGGAGACTGCAGTCTTTTGAAGGTGTCCTTGCGCAATGAATGTGACCTATTTTCGAATTAAACAAAACACATATCTTATATCATAGCTTGTAATCTCTTGTGTTAGTTCTTGTTTGAAAGTACAAAGACATTTATTGCAATTAATTTAAGTAGTAACATTGGCTTTCTTTAATGTACTTAACAATACTGGATTTTAATTGCAACACTTGTCTCAAACCGTGGCATCCACGCAAAACTTAGCTGCATATCCTTTATAGCACGTCTCAATCAATGCTAGTAACGTTGTGCTATTTGTGAATTTCTAGGCAATTGGTCGAGACAGGAACAACAGAGCTGATCCACGACTATGGTGATCGAGTGACATGGAAGTACATGACCGCCCACACTTATCGGCATGGCACATGATGGATGGGATGGAGGCAATTTTAGATGCTTTCGTATGTTATTGCTTGCTTAACAACCGACGTTGATATTACCGTGTAAATCAACGCATGCGACCTGCTTTTAAATTGCCTTCGGCTGATTTCGAACCTTGGATACAGGAATATGAATCTGCATTGACTGTTCCAAGTCACAGACGCTGGCGACAGGCCAATCCCTGCTGAATATTAATTATAACATTTCCTGCCTTAAACTGGACCATCCACTACTGGATAGTAGTTGTAAAACTTCCGGTATTAAACTCGCCTTCCACTACTGGGAACTCGACCATCCACCACTTCTTCTTCTTCAGCGTTCCGAGCCATCGAGGTTCTTTGCTGCAGATACAATCCGTCTCCATTCGTCTCTCTGGTGGACCTTCTCTTGCCAGTCATTGATTCCAAGTGCTTGTAGGTCTGTGTGTATATTATCTCTCCACCGCCTTCTTGGTCTACCTCGGGGTCTACGGTCATTTATTTCCTGAGTGTAAGCGAGTTTTGTTTCCCTATTATCTTCCATTCTTTCTATATGCCCCAACCATTGTAGTCTATTAGCCTTCATGATACCAGTGATTAGCGGGGACTTAAACAGATCATAAATGTCCACCACTGGATATTAATTATAAAACTTCCTGTCTTAAACAAGATCATCCACTACTGGATATTAACTATAAAACCTCCTGTCTTAAACAAGATCATCCACTACTGGATATTAATTATAAAACCTCCTGTCTTAAACAAGATCATCCACTACTGGATATTAATTATAAAACCTCCTGTCTTAAACAAGATCATTCACTACTGGATATTAACTATATAAAACGTCCTGTCTTAAACAAGATCATCCACTACTGGATATTAACTAAAAACCTCCTGTATTACCTGCCATTCACTACTGGATATTAACTATAAAACCTCCTATCTTAAACAAGATCATTCACTACTGGATATTAATTACAAAACATCTCTAAAACTAGATCATCCACTACTGGATATAAATGATAAAACTCCCTGTATTAAACTGGGCCATCCACTACTGGATACTACTCATAAAACTCCCTGTATTAAAATGGGCCATCCTCTACTGAATATTACTTATAAAATTCCCTGTATTAAACTGGGTTATCCACTACTGGATATTACTTATAAAACTCCCTGTATTAAACTGGGCCATCCTCTACTGAATATTACTTATAAAACTCCCTGTATTAAACTGGGCCATCCACTACTGGATATTACTCATAAAACTCCCTGTATTAAACTGGGTTATCCACTACTGGATATTAGATGTAAAACTCTTTGTATTAAACTGGACGATCAATTACTGGATATTAATTATAAAACGTCTTCTCCTAAACAAGATCATCCCACTACTGGATATAAATGATAAAACTCCCTGTATTAAACTGGGCTATCCACTACTGGATATTAGTTGTAAAACTCTTTGTATTAAACTGGACGATCAATTACTGGATATTAATTACAAAACCTCCCGTCTTAAACTAAATTATCCACTACTGGATATCTATATCTATAAAAAAAAAGGATGTATGTATGTATGTATGTGTGTATGTGTGTGTGTATGTATTTCCGTTCTTTATGCGTTCGCAAACGGTCCATCCGATTGAGATGAAATTTTCTACACGACTTCTTTTCAATTCCTGTGCAACCAACTGTAATAGTAATCATCTATTTACTTAATAAAATTTAATTTTGTAATTACATGACTCAACATAAGAAAAAATAAAACAAGGGACATAACTTTTAGTAGCATTGCTATATCTTAAGTTAAGTCCCCTGGCTATAGATAGATAGATAGATAGAGATAGATAGATAGATAGATAAATAGATAGATAGATAGATAGATAGATAGATAGATAGATAGATAGATACATACATACATACATACATACATACATACATACATAGACAGACAGACAGATCCCCATCAGGGTCTGGGCGAAGCCGGGTCAGACACAGACAGACAGACAGAAGACACATAGACAGACAGACAGATAGAACGGGAACTTATATGATTACTTATATGAAGTAAATGAGATGCTCCCCACCAGGGACTGGGTGAAGCCGGGCCGGGACAGACAGACAGACAGACAGACAGATAGACAGACAGACAGACAGACAGACTGTCGGGAACGGGATCTTATATGACTACTTATATGAATTAAATGAGATACTCCCCACCAGGAGCTGGGCGAAGCCGGGCCAGATCAGACAGACAGACAGACCGACAGACAGACAGACAAGCAGACAGACAGACAAGCAGACAGACAGACAGACAGACAGACAGATAGATAGATAGATAGATAGATAGATAGATAGATAGATAGATAGATAGATAGATAGATAGATAGATAGATAGATAGACCCCGCCAGGGCCTGGACGAAGCCGGGCCAGGTCAGACAGACAGACAGACAGATAGACAGACAGACAGTCGGGAACGGGAGCTTATATGACTACTTATATGAATTAAATGAGATGCTCCCAACCAGGGACTGGGTGAAGCCGGGCCGGGTCAGACAGACAGACAGACAGAAAATCAAAAATCAAATCAAATCAAATCAACTTTATTTCAAAGGGTAACAAATTGGGCACGCAGGCCCGTCTTACATTCGGCCCTTCCAATCACTCGTCTTTCGTTCATCAAGAGCATTATACATTTACATAGGAAGAAAGATAAACATTGTGAAATGAATGTTGTAAATATAATCAAGACAAATTACCATGTTATGAGGCCCATATCCCATCTACCCATACATAACCTCACCCACACACACACAGCCAGAGACACATACATACCCCACCAAGCAACCCATTCCCCTCCCGCACATCCCCCACCCTCACACACTGCCCTCACCTGTTCCCCCAACCAAAACACATTCGCCACCCACAAACATCCCCCACCAACCCACACATCCCACGCCCACCCACATACACATCCTAACCCACACATCCTCTCCCCCACCCACACCTCCAACCACCCATCCCCCAGCTACATCTCCATCGACCACATATTCCCCACCCACGCACACACATCCCCCACCAACCCACACATCTACTCACACTTCCCCAAACCATACACACACATTCCCACCAACTGACATCTCCCTACCTCGACACACACACACACTCACTCATCTCCCTAACCACCTATACATCCCCAATCCACTCACACACACCCCACCACCCACACGTACATCCTCCACCCACCCACACATGCCCTAACCCAATCCCCCACCACACACCCCCACCCGCACATCACATACATCCTCTACCACGCAATATTCCCAACCCACACACTGCACATATATCCCTCACCAACACATCCCACACCCACATACCACCATGCATCCCCACCTACACACCACACATATATCCCCCACCCACATACCCCACAATATTACCACCCACACTCACACAGATACCCTGACCCATCCACCCCACATACCCCCACCCACACACACATACCCCATCCACACAATATCCCCAAACAACACACCACGCGCCTCTCCCAACCCACACATGCATTTCCCACCCATCCACCAACACACACTCACTCACGCACACATCCTCCACTACGCACCCACACACCCCCACCCACCCCCAACCAAACATCTCTCGATCACAATACCCCAACTCACACACATCGTCCACCCACTCACGCATCCTACCCGGACACATACACATCCCTCACCCACTTACACATCCCT
The DNA here is from genome assembly GCA_014155875.1 of Cepaea nemoralis. Lineage (NCBI taxonomy): Eukaryota > Metazoa > Mollusca > Gastropoda > Stylommatophora > Helicidae > Cepaea > Cepaea nemoralis. Next base: position 12,748 of record JACEFZ010012666.1, on the reverse strand, counting down.
AAGCCACTCACACAACCCCACCTACACATTCTCCATCCACGCACACATCTCCCTACTCCACACCCCCACCATCCACACATACTTCTCACAACCACCACACACCCCCTACTCACCCACACATATCCCCCACCCATACACACATTCCCCGCAGCCATTACACACACCCCCCACACCACACACATATCCCCCACCCACACGCACATCCTAACTCATACCACCACAAACATACCTCCCATCGACACACCATGCACACATCCCCCACCAACACACCGTACACATATCCCAAACCCACACACCATACACTTCTCCCCACCCACCATTACATCCCCAATCCACCCACACAATCCCCTACCCATACAACCCCGCCATCCACACATATTTCCCCAAACCATCCACACATCTCCACCCACCCACACATATCCCCCCCCAAATACACATCCCCCGCACCCATCCCATACACATATCCTCCACCCATACACACATCCCCCACACCCATACTTTCACCCCCACATATCCATCCACACATCCCACCAACACTCACAAATATCACTACCCCCCAACACACATACACCCAAACCCATCCAAACGCATACCCCACCCACATTCCCCCACCCACACATATCCCCACACTCACACACATCCTCCACACACTCTTACACATCCTCACATCTAGATACATACAAAATGCCTCACGTGAGCATTGAAACTAGTATGAACAAACTCCCACACTTTACTCACACACATACACTGCCAATTGTCGTGAGCAGTCTCATAAAAATGTTAAACATGGAGAAAAATGTGTACATAAGCAGTGTGTGAAGTCAAAATAGTGATGCTCTCTCTCTCTCTCTCTCTCTCTCTCTCTCTCTCTCTCTCTCTCTCTCTCTCTCTCTCTCTCTCTCTCTCTCCCCCCCACACACATATGTAGTGAACAATTATAGTTAAACAATTATAATGAACAATTATAATGAACAATTATAATGAACAATTATAATGAACAATTATAATGAACAATTATACCAGTAAATGAATTATGGTGGCATATAGTCGGTATGGATTAAGTATTGAAAGAGTTTTCGGTTAAATGTGTAGGGACTCATTGGAGTTTTCTGGAGGAAGATCATTCCATAAGTGAGCACCAGAATAGGCGAAACATGTTTTTGTATAGGTCCAATCTAGGCTTTGAGACATGTAACAAATTTAGGCGCTTGCTGTTCATTGCATTAAATTGAATCAGCGGCAGAAGATACTCTGGGGTATTTTGAGATATAATTGTATTCACTAATTTCGCTTTGTTAAAAAGGAAGCGCTTTCAGACAGACAGACAGACAGACAGACTAACAGACAGACAGACAGACAGACTAACAGACAGACAGACAGACAGACAGATAGATCCCCGCCAGGGTCTGGGCGAAACCGGGCCGGGTCAGCTAGTTAGTTATAAAACTCTCTATATTAAACTGGGCCATCTACTACTGGATATTAGATGTGAAAATCTCTGTATTAAACTGGACCACCCACTACTGGATATTAGTGGTAAATCTCTCTGTATTAAAATGGGCCATCCTTACTGGATATCAGTTGTGAAACTCCCTGTATAACACTGAACCATCCACTACTGGATATTAGTGGTAAAACTCTCTATATTAAATTGGACCACCCACTACTGGATATTAGTGGTAAAACTCTCTGTATTAAAATGGGCCATCCTTACTGGATATCAGTTGTGAAACTCCCTGTATAACACTGAAACCATCCACTACTGGATATTAATCATAAAACGTCTTGTCTTAAACGAGATCATCCCACTACTACATATTAATTACAAAACCTCATGTCTTATAATAGATCACCCACTACTGGATACTACTTATACAACTCCCTGTATTAAACTGGCCCTTCCACTACTGGATATTAGTGGTAAAACTCCCTGTATTAAACTGGACCATCCACAACTGGATATTACTTTAAAAATTCCCTGTATTAAACTGCACCATCCACTACTGGATATTAGTTTAAAAAAAAAAAAACTCCCTGTATTAAACTGAGCCATCCACTACTGAAATTTGACCATCCACTACTGGAAACTCGACCATCCATTACTGAAACTCGACCATCCACAGCTAGATATTGATTGGAAAATGATCTGTCGATGTAAGACTTCTTTTTTTCATAGCCCATGATATATTCAATATCCACGTAAAATGAAAAAAGACACACACACACACACAACCATTGCATTTGATTTCATCACGGCTCCTATCTCCGCTTCTATATCTATCTATCTATCTATCTATCTATCTATCTATCTATCTATCTATCTATCTATCTATCTATCTATCTATCTATCTATCTATCTATCTATCTATCTATAAACATAATCTTTCAGTAAACAGATTATTGTTTCTTCGTCAACTTTGTATTACCAATGAAGTTACTCGCTCTACTGTAAAAGTCCTAGGATCGACTCATGTGTTCTGTGCTTCTGTCACACCTTTCACATGACTCTTCTTTATCACACCTTTCACATGACTCTTCTTTATCACACCTTTCACATGACTCTTCTTTATAACACCTTTCACATGACTCTTCTTTATCACATCTTTCACATGACTCTTCTTTATCACACCTTTCACATGACGCCTCTATGTCACACCTTTGATATGATGAGTCTATATTGTACCTTTCACATGATGCTTCTGTGTAGCCTGGGCATTTACTACGGATGAGCTGTTTAATTCACATCCATCCATCATGTGCCATGTTGATAAGCGTGGGCGGTCATGTTTTGCCATCTCACTCGCTCACCAGAGTCGTAAATCAGCTCCGTGTTTCTGTCTCGACTATGCCATATGGCCAAGCCATCTAGGTATTTACTTCTCGGTCTTCCTGTTGGTCACTAAACTCGCAGAGAACTCTTCAGCTGCACATTGGTAGCACGCCTATAGAAAGTGTAACCGAGCACAAGGCGCTGGGTCTTATCATAGATCAAAATCTATCCTTTGATTCCCCTGTTCATGCTCTAGTGAAACAAATAGCCAAAAAAGTATACCAACTTGCCAACATTAAAAACTTCCTCGACGAAAACACAAGAAAGATGTTCTATACTTCCCACATACAAACAAATACTGATTATTGCTCCACAATCTGGGATGGTTTGCTCCAAATCAATAACAAAATGCCTTTATTCGCTCCAGAAAAGGACAGTGCGTCTAATCAATGGTGATAAGCTTACAGACAATTCTAACCTACATGAACGTCTTCAGTTACTGCCACTCCACAAACGCCTACTTTTTAATAAGGCTAAACTAACTCACAAAATCCTATTTCAAAATGCCAAAAGCTACCTTTGGCCATTGTTTAAATATAACGCAAGACATAGCGAACGAATAAATATACTTCATGTCCCTAAACCTAGGATAGACTTATATAAAACAAGCTTAGCATACTCTGCCACTCAGTTGTGGAATAATCTTCCACAAGAAATCAAAGACACCACCAAACATTATACATACAGTCGCAACCTGTTTAAACACTACCTCAGGACAGATTACATGCCTCCTTAAAACAAAAACAAAAACAGCAACAAAGACAATAATAATGGTAAATTATCTCGAACGACAACTAGCCAGAAAAGAAAAAAAAACATTCCCATATGTGTGGCACGTTACACCCACCTTGGGTATTTATGATGCCCATGTTAAACATTGCCTCAACGAGTCATGTATTATTTATTATCTTTCATGCGTTTTAATGCTTATTGTTCTTTTGTTGTTAAAGAATTGCTTCATAAGAAATGTTGAATGAAAGAATGTATGAGAGGAAATAGAGAAGAAGGGCAGAATGTCAGACGGGCCTGCGTGCCCAATTCTTAACCCTTTCAAAATAAAGATTTTCGTTCGTTCGTTCGTTCGTTCGTTCGTTCGTTCACTTCCCATCGACCGTGCCAGTTGTCACCAAGTTCTCCAATTCATTTCTTCTCATAACATGTCCAAAAAACTTTGACTGTCTACATCTGTCTCTAATTAGTTTACGATCCTCATTTGTTTCTTGAAGAACTTATTCATTGATTTTTCTGTCTGTAAACGGTATTCTTAGCAATTTTCCTCAGAAACTACATTCCACAGCCATCAGATGTATTTCAGCTCGTCTGCTCATTGTCCACGCGTTCAATCCATACAAAAGCATAGGTTCTATGCAGCACTTCAACACTCTTTTTCTGGCTTTAATATAATTCACATACTTTTACTAAAACATGCATAGTTGAAGAATGAAATCTTCAGTCTTGACAATCTTAAAACTATATTGGGTATATGGTGCAAGACCCATATTTGTAAAGATCAATCGGCCCTCGGTGGGTGATATGGTCAGTATCACATCGACCACCTTCACTTCCCTGAACATGACCGGGTACCCATGTTAGGCTGGGTCGAGCTGGAGCCCAGGTGCATTTTAAGACTTCGCAAATGTATATGTCCCCAACATGGCGGTTAGGCACTGAACCGCTACGGCCTCTGGAGTATTTATCCATGTGGCTGCGGTTTGCATTCGCATTTTCCTCATGTTGCACTGGTAGTATATGGTTCCGTTGCTCTGCTACTGAGTGAGTGTGTGGTGCGATTCTGTGAGCTGTGAAATTCATGTGGAATGCGTTTATATCTGTCCGCTTTTGTTTGTACCGTGAACTGCATGTTCGGAAAAATGGCTACTGGCAGTTGCGAAATTGACTGATTTGCCTTTTTGCTTTACGAGTGCATTTTTCAGGAGACTCCTTGGAGTCGACGCTGGAGCTAAGTAGTTCGTGCTTTCGACGGGTCGCTCTGCGGAAAGAGACAGAGTCATGTGAGAAAACCCGGGTGAATGAAGACTTTCTGGTGACTGCCGATTCCATCGACGATGAATCTGTAATTTTCGTGGTTTACTTTTGTGTTGGCATTCTGGCGGCGGCATTATGCACAGTATACCTGTGCGGGCTGTTGGATTGCCGAGATTCCTGTCTGTTCCACTTTTCATATTGGACAGTGAGGAGCATTTTGTGTGATATTCACTGGCACAGGAACGGATCATAATGGGAACGACCCGTTTCCGTGAAGTTGGAACCTCGAATAACTAACTAATGATTGATTGATTGATTGATTTAGGAACCGACATCACAGCATTCGGGACATTCCCATAAGCGCTCCGTCTCCATCCTCAGCAGCCAGCGAAGAGTTCCAACACTAATAGTTCCAGTAGCAATCTGATTATATGTCCGTCTCGCCTTTCCTCCGAGCGCCGAGCGTCGGCCAGATCCCCTCGTCACACCTCGTTGTCTCATTCTTACCAGACCATGGTGCTCCATCTGCTCCTCCGAGGTGTACACGTGCTCCCACAAGGCCGCAACCACGTCTGCCTTGTCATGCATCAATACTCCACCAAATTGTGCCGAGCCAGCCAATCTGTCCGCCTGTTCATTCCCCAGCACACCGGCATGCCCAGGAGAAAAGATCCAGGTGATGCTTACTACCCGTGACCTCTGAAGCGAAGCAAGCCACTCCGCACGAAGCCTACCTGTTCTCACCCTTCTCAGCATGCTTTCTGAGTCAGTTACAATCACAATGTGTGTATGTATCGTGTTTTCTATCCAGCGGAAAGCTGCACTGACCGCCTCCACCTCCATTCTTAAGCTAGATGTAGTGTTATCATACGCCAGGCTCTCCTGCACCAAACGCCGACCATTAGTTTTTGCCAAGAACCCCCAGGCACTTCTCCTACCTCTCAACACTGACCCATCCGTGTAGATAATCACATCACCCGGGCGAGAATTTTCCTGAATTAGTTGCTGAATTTCCACTTCCGTGGCCCCTGCTGGCCACTCCCTGCACTCCCGGCTCAATGTTATTACAACTCTGCACAAGTCTGACTGCACGGCTGGCACTCTGACCCACTCCTCTCCTCGCCTGATGTTCTCCAAGGGGCACACCTGTCTGATCGTATCCTCCGCCTGAGCCATCCATGATTTCCCTCTTATCAGTCTCTGACCCTTAACTACGTCCAGCGCCTCATGCAACGGGTGATCTGTGTCTGCAGCTACTCTGAGGTATGCCTTCGCTTGCATCACCTTGTGCCTACTAGCAACAGTAGGAAGACCAAGGATGTAACGCATACACACTACTGGAGTGTCTCTGGTGCATCCCAGAATGACCCGCATCGCTTCATTCTGTATGCGCTCTAATTTCACCAGCTGACTCTTTGAGACAGTGAGCATTCCTAGTCCATAATCAATCACTGAGAGGATCAAGTGCTGGTATAGTGTGAAGAGCATTCTCTGCTCTGTGTCCATTGCAGCCATAGTTTTAAGTGCATTGAGTCCCTTTTGAGATCTTGTCACAACCGTCTCCACATGGTCCTTGAAGGACAGACTCCTGTCAAATGTGATTCCCAGATACTTCAGTTTGTTCTCTCTGTTGACGCTTCTACCATCTATCGTGAGGCTTGGGGTATCATCTCTCACAATCCTATTGTCCAGAGAGCACCACAACACCGCCGCCTTTTCCGGGTTGATGACAGCACTCATTTCAGTGCACCAGTCAATCACTTTGTCCACTGTCACCTGTAGCTCCTGGGCTATTTGATCCCTATTTCTCCCCTGCCTGTATGCAAGAATATCATCTGCAAATGTTAGAATCCTTCCAACCCCTGGTGCTTCTAGGTATGCAATCTTGCTCGTATACACATTAAAGAGCACCGGTGAGATTGCAGATCCCTGTGGCAGTCCCGGGGTTAAAATATGTGGCTCTGAGGTCCATGCGCCTAGACGGAGAGCAACTTGACGAGAATGCAGAACGGCTGCTATCCAGTTCACCAACCAGGGATTGACCCCCTTCTCCATAAGTGCGGTCATCAAAATATCATAGCGAACTCTATTGTACGCATCTTCGAGATCAAGCGCTGCCGCCATCGTTTCCTGTCTACTCTGGAACCCCTCATAAACGTCAAAAGCAAAGGTGGCCGCATTTGACCAGGTATCTTTTCCTGGCCTGTAGCTCCCCAGGCCTCCTGGAAGAAGCTTTCCCCTTTCCAAAAAATCCTGCAGCTTAACAGCGACTATCTTCTCTAAAACCTTCCCAAATGTATTTTGAAGGGTGATGATCCTAAAGCCGGCAAGCTTTGAATGATCCTTGTATGGTGTTGGGAGAGGGATGAGATAGCTATGCAGCCAATCCTGCGGTACTGACGCCGTCCTAATGCTCTGATTAAAGCAGCCGGCCATCTCTTTCAGGTCTACATCGCTCAAAGTCTTCATGTGGCCATACCTGACACTGTCAGGCCCTGGTGCCGTGTCTTTTGCCTTCTGCAAAATATGTTTAACATCTTCAAACAGTATGATGTCTTCGTAAGGCATATTCTCTATTGTGCCAGATAATTCCACTCTAACTGCATCCCTGGTATCCGCATCACTATGATTGGTCTGCTCTAAAAATCTCTGGAGAAACGCCTCCCCTTTCTCCTTGTCTGTTATCAAGCGTACCCCATCCTCTTTATAAATTGTTCCCACTGTCATAGGCCGATCTTTTCTTTGCATTTGTCTGTACAGTTTCCAGAATTTATGCAGTGTTTTATCACCTCCAATCTCCTTCATAAAACATTCCCATTTTACTTTCTTGGCCTCTGCAGCACATCGCTTGAAAGCCTCCACCTTGTCTCTCGTGTCATTTTCCGCTATGTCCACTTCCTCTCGTGAGCTTAGGGGTGTCTGTCGCAATTTCCTTAGCTGCTTCACTGCAGCTCTCTTTGCTTTCCACGCATTGTCTACTTCTGGGGACCACCATGGGGGCTGCAAAAAAGGAGTTTTAACAGTCCTGTTGCATGCCCCATGTCTGAGGCGTCCAAGAAGGCTGTCGCTCCGCTCATACCGAAAGGTCTTGCGCGCTCTCCCAGCCTTAACTTTCCTGGACTTAGAGATCAGGACTGAGCATGGCATGTGATCACTCCCATGGTCATTCAAAACAGTCCACCTTACATCAAGGACTGATGACTGGGAGACAAGTGCCAAATCAATAGCCGTATCTGCATCGCCAGGCCTCATTGCCATTCTAGTCGGCCTACCATCATTTATGCAGACCACCTCGGAGTCCACCATGGAATCCGCAAGTGCAATTCCTTGTCGATTTTCTCCACTACTGTCCCAATCTCTGTTTCTCGCATTGAAGTCTCCACATATAAGTAGCCTATCACCTGGTAAGTCCTCTAATTCCTTAAGCCAGTCCCATTGTTCCTTTCTGACAAAACAGTCCACTGTGGCATATACATTTATGATGTTCCACCTTAAGCCACCAATCTCCATTTGTATACCCTGGACCTCTCTTGCACTGTGATTCCACTGGCTCAAGTCAAGTGCCACATGCTTTACTCCTTTCTTCACCAGCAGACCTTGCCCATGTCTCTTCTGCCCAGTGGGGTTTATATAACTGACGTACCCAGGGCAATGGTATTTATCTGTATTTAACTCCTGGAGCATGAGGACATCAAAATCATATATTAGCCTCTCCAATACAGGACCTCTCTGCCTGGCACTACGACAGTTCCAGTATCCCACTCTTACATGGTTGAAACCTAGTCTCTCCACTTTTCGTCTTGTTCTCCTGGCGCCTGCCCTCCTATTTCTATGCCTCCTTCTCACACCATTTCCTCGCCTTCTCTCCCTCACCCTCTCTTCGCTAGCCGCTAAAAGATGTGTCAAGCGCAGAGCACGTGCTCCGTAGCTCCGGCGACGATTCCCGTGTTTAAATAAATCCATAGGCAATGTTTGGATATTTGCAGGAAATAAACGGTCACCCTAGCATTGCCTGCTTACTAGGGAAGGGGCAGGGGATGTCCCTCAGGAGTCCATACGCCTGGCGCCGCCCCGCCCGCATACCAGACGTTCCACGTTCACGACCAACTCACCCGTGGCCATTCAGTCCTCGGCACGTCGGTCCACCTTAAACTTAGGGGTTTATAATCGGAGTTTTCCATCTCCTAGATTGGCCGCTTTATTAGCTAACGGGCCCAATCTACCCGGGGGCAAGAGATTCCAGCGCCTCATTCCTGGCGAACACAGAATATACATGTATACAGGGAACAAAACCAATGCAATAAAACATCTATCAAATTGTAAGTACATAGTGAAAGTCATAACACCATGAAAACCTAACTCTCGTCACCAAAGGAAGCAGTGACAACAACAGTAATCTGGTAATCAGTACACTAAACTATATACGTTGAGCTCTGCAGTACGACATGTGACCAAAATACACACTGACAATCAGGATAATCCACGTGACTTATGCCATATGTCAATAGATGAGGTGGGATTTATGAATTAGCCTTGTGTGTGTTTTTTTTTTAAAGCCACATATTCTAGTCACAGTGCACATAGATTCTGTAACCGGCAGCTTGGGTGCATTGGAGGTTCGCTTGGAAGTTGTAACCAGTTTCATTCCGAATGTCCAGATGATGTATCAAGGACTTGTCATCGAACATGCTCGTCTCTCGGATGGTGCCCAGGACTTTCCCAAAAGAGTGGATTCTGAACATTGGTGGGATTTGTATTAAAACCAGGCACTGACATAGATCCACTGCCACAAATTGATCGCTGTCTTGATGTCTTGCCGCTTTTTTTTTTTTTTTAAATTGGCCAGGTCGCATCAGTTTGGGGGTCGAGTGGATCATAAAACATAATCATTGCCATATCCTTTTATTTGACAACGGCATGAAAGTTATCATCGTCCAGTCCAAACACTTTCCGACCGTCAAAGAAAACATCATAGGATCTTTATCTTCTAGAGTTTAGTAACCTAGAATTGATTGTTGCCCTGGGCGTAGCTGTTCATCCAGAGCCTGAAGAAGTTAAAGGAGTATGCATTTTGATTGGCCGGTACAGTGCCACTCAAGTTCCCATATATCAAGCTACTTTCTGGGGTAGAGTGTCTTAAGGGTGGTAAATCCACATGTACGCTGCCTCAATATTCTGGAGCCAAGATCCGTGTGCCAGGATAGTTCGAGTAACTACTCTCGTCAGGGTCTGGCTTAGGGAGTCTCGGGGGAGGCATGTTGTGGGTATGCGCCTAGCGACGGCTTAAGAGCTTCTGATAGTGATTTAAGGGGAAACTTCTCACAGATGTGGCGTTGTTGTGACCAAATATCGATACATAATTGTTCAAAACGTAATTGAGGAGACCCAGGAACTCGTGGGGCATCTAGCAACTTGTCGTGAATGTGTTGTAGTTTTAACTACTTGACTGATCACTGGGCTTTTCCAAATCCATAAATTTTGAACATGTTTTAATCTGGGGTAGAGTGTCTCAAGGGTGGTAAATCCACATGTACGCTGCCTCAAAGTTCTGGAACCGAGATCGTGTGCCAGGATAGTTCGAGTATTTGCTCTCGTCAGGGTCTGGCTTAGGGATTCTCGCGGAAGTCATGTTGTGGATATGCGCCTAGCGTCAGCTTGAGAACTTCTGATAGTTATTTAAGGGGAAACTTTTCACAGATGTGGTGTTATGACCAAATTTCGATATATAATTGTTCAAAACGTAATTGAGGAGACCCATGAGCTCGTGGGGAGTCTAGCAGCTCGTCGTGAATGTGTTGTAGCTTTAACGACTTGTTTCACGCAGGTTGGCAAACGTTTGGCCGCAACTGACCGACCAAAGGAGTAGAAGGTGGGCGTTCTATGAAAACTCTGGAATTTTGGTGCCGACTCTATAGTCCACCTGGAAAGAATCACATCTTCTTGAGTCACAGATCGTCTAGCACTTCATAAGCTTTGTTGGTGAGACCGTGCAGCACCGCAAGCCCCAGTCCCCATGTATAATTGATCTACAGACGACACGTTTTGTGAATCAGTAGACTATTGGTGTGAAGATGATCCCTGTCTGTACGAAACAGCAGTTGACAGCGACTGATCACTGAAATCAATATGCGATTGGTACCATGGGAATGCTTGGCTTGAGAACTGTAGCTCGCGATAACAAGCTGGGAATCCCTCAGTTATACTTACTAAGCAACATTACCTTTTGATCTGAGCTCTAATACAGCACTCCGCGACAGAACTAGAGCCAAAACTTCCGACTGTGAACCGAAAGTCGTTGATAACTTGAAACTGTTGATGAATATCTTCCTATCGGACAAAAAACACTTTTCGTCCTAACGGACGAACAGGATTTCCACCATCTTGCCAGGGGAGCTCACCCCTCCCTCAACTACTAACTAACTAACTAACTAACTAACTAACTAACTAACTAACTAACTAACTAACTAACTAACTAACCATTCAACCAACCAACCAACCAGCCAACCTACCAACCAGCCAACCAACCAACCAGCCAACCAACCAACCAGCCAACCAACCAACCAACCAACCAACCAGCCAACCAACCAACCAACCAGCCAACCAACCAACCAGCCAACCAACCAACCAACCAGCCAACCAACCAGCCAACCAACCAGCCAACCAACCAACCAGCCAACCAACCAGCCAACCAACCAGCCAACCAACCAGCCAACCAGCCAACCAGCCAACCAACCAACCAACCAACCAACCAACCAACCAACCAACTAACTGACTAACTAACTAACTAACTGTATATGTATATGACATCAATGCATACAACATTTTCGCTCTTATCAGATATCAGTTGCATCATGCCTTCTCGTGGCAGGAATGCGTGATTCACAAATTTCAGCAGTTTGTTTATAATAGCAACTACAGAGGTCAGATGAACACACTCTTTCACTGTCTCTGTATATCCACCTCTCTTCGTCTCTGTCCTTCTGTCTGCCTCTGTTTATGTATGTATGTATGTTTGTCTTTGTCTGTCTGTCTCATCTCTGTTTCTGTATCTTTCGTCGGTCTGTCGGTTGGTTGGTTGGTCTGTCTGTCTGTGTGTGTGTGTGTGTGTGTGTGTGTGTCTGTCTGTCTGTCTGTCTGTCTGTCTGTCGAGTTCTGTTTGTCTGTCGGTCGATTGGTCTGTCTGTCTGTCGAGTTCTGTCTGTTAGTCTGCCTGCCTGCCTGCCTGCCTGCCTGTCTGTCAGTCTGTCTGTCTGTCTGTCTGTCTGTCTGTCTGTCACACACACACACACACACACACACACACACACACACACACACCATCTCGCTGCCTGAAAGCTCCTCCGCCATCAAGTATGGAGAGGAGCTCACCATCTTGAGGCTGACACACTGGTCAATATCAGGCCTAGATAACCAATCACATTCTCTCCAGCTAACGGCAGACTGATCATCCAGGATCTACAGCTGCTGACAATAAGCCTTGACAGAGAAATCACTTTGGCTGCGCAACCAACCTACGCCTGCCTCTTCTCTTTGTCTCTGTGTCTCAATCTTTTTTTCACTCTCTAACTCTATATTTCTCTCATTCTCTCTAAGTCTCACTCACTCTTTATCTCTCAATCGCTCTCAATCACTCTCTCTCACTATCTCTATCACTCACTCTCCTTTTCTCTCTCATTCTTTCACTCTCTCTCTCTATCGCGCTCTCTCTCTCTATCTTACTCTCTTACTCTCTTATTTTTTCTCTCCCTCTCACTAACTCTCCCAGTCTCTCATACTTCTCTCTCACTTCTCTCTCTCTCTCTCTCTCTCTGTCTCTCTCTCTTTCTCTCTTCCTCCCTTCTCTCTTACTTTCATTTACTTTTTATCTCCCTTTATCTCACCCTCTTTCACTTTCACTCTCTCTCTCTCTCTCTCTCTCTCTCTCCTCTCTTT
>JACEFZ010012665.1:565000-580614 GCA_014155875.1 Cepaea nemoralis | reverse complement strand
CACAAGGTATTACAACTTGTCATTGTAGTCTGGGTGTTTTTAGTGTTATCACCTGAAGACTAGAAATGTGTTTTTATGATAACTATTTTTGTGTTTGGTATGTGGACATAGGGTGTCAGGTCTTAGTCAGATATGACTGAGCTACCGTATAACAGTAGACGGTACTACCTGGTTTCTGTTAGCGCTGAACGTTGGGCGGCGCTTACCAAACCCGACACCCCACATTGTGCCAACGGCTTCGGGCGGAAAGAGCGCAATTGGGAGGGTACAAGCCTTACCCTGGTGCAAGGAAATGCAAGCTAAAGACAAAATGTCATGGCAGGGCAGACCAGGCCCTAAGCCTTGGTTGGCGACTGGTCTAGGATCGAAGCTCCGACTGGCGGACAGTTAGAGCATTGCTTTGCTGATCCGGCAGCTTCTGCAGCTTGTCTTGTTCCAGATGTAGGGGTGTTACCTTTCCTCTGGAGTAAACTAGGCAGGCCGAGAGAGGGATCATGCTGCATGGGCAACACATGATCTCTATATTTTAGCCCAGGCTTTGTGCTATGGAGAGGCAATAACTCCATCCCTGGTCTTAACTGGTCTCGGAATCAAAGCGAGAGGCAACTGTTACTTGACCAATATTGACGATGTGAGAAAAACGGCTGTGATTGATGCTGAACTCAATCGTCTAAACATTGATATTGCTGGCCTGCAGGAGACTCGCCTCGCTGAGGAAGGGTCACTCAGGGAAAACAACTACACCTTTTTCTGGAAGGGTAGAGGGCAGGCAGAAAAAAGGCAACACGGTGTGGGCTTTGCAGTGAAGAATTCGCTACTGGGAATGATTGAAATTCCAGCAGGAGGAAATGAAAGACTATTATCCCTGCGCTTGGCAACCTCTTGTGGGTTTGCCACCATTATTACTGCATATGCACCGACACTCGATTCCTCTGATGATGTGAAGGATTCGTTCTATGAGGAGTTAGACTCCGTGATCAAGGCAGTTCCAAAATCTGACTACATTTATATGCTCGGTGATTTCAATGCTCGTGTGGGCAAGGACTCGAGTTCATGGCCAGTGTGCCTTGGAAAATACAACATCGGTCGCATGAATGAAAATGGGCAAAGGCTGCTGGAGCATTGCACCAGTAATGACCTATGTATTACAAACTCCTTTTTTAAAACAAAAGAGATGCATAAGGTCACATGGAAACATCCAAGATCCGGCCATTGGCACCAGCTGGACTTCATCATCACACGGAGACAACATCTGAACCATATTATCATTGACTCGTAGTTACCACAGTGCTGACTGTGATACGGATCATTCTTTGGTTGTTGCAAGGGTTAGACTGAGACCAAAGAGAATCTACACAGCTAAACACAAATCTAGCCTCAGGATTAATATTATTAACACTCATGATACTGAAAAGTGCTTTCAGTTTCAACAGCAACTTGAAGACGCTTTCACTGATACCCCAGAAAATGTACAGTAAATGAAAAGTGGGGTCAAATTAAGGAAACTCTTTATAAAACTGCCGTAGGGGTTTACGGCACTGTGGATCATAAGAGGCAGGACTGGTTTGCGGCCAACAGCGAGACTCTGCAGCCCTTGATTGATAAGAAGAAGAAAGCTCTCTTAAGAAACAAGGAAAGGCCAACGCGTAACACTCTGAGTGAGCTTAGGCAAGCTAGGAAGGATGTGCAAAAGGCTGCCAGGCAGTGTGCAAATGATTATTGGATCAAGTTATGTGAGTCCATTCAAATCGCAAGTGATAAGGGAGACATAAGAAGCATGTATGAAGGAATAAAGAAAGCCTGTGGTCCAGTGATCAAAAGAAGTGCACCATTGAAAACCTTGACTGGAGAAATCATCACTGATAAGAAACAGCAGATGGACAGATGGGTAGAGCACTATTTGGAGCTTTACTCAAGTGAGACCAAACTAGCGGATGATGCCCTCAACGCCATAGAGGCTCTACCAACTCTTGACCACCTGGACACACTTCCCACCATAACAGAAGTTAAGTGTGCTATAAATGAACTTGCATCTGGCAAGGCTCCAGGTAAGGATGGGATTCCAATAGAGGTTATCAGGAGTGGGCAAGACACACTCACTATACAGATCCACCAGCTAATAGAGCTATGCTGGCGTGAAGGACAAGTCCCACAGGATTTCAAAGATTCAAGCATCATAACACTGTACAAGAACAAGGGCGATCGGAGCGACTGCAACAACTATAGGGGTATCTCACTTCTGTGTATTGTTGGAAAAGTATTTGCCAGAATTGTTCTGCGCAGACTTCAAGTCCTAGGAGATCAAGTCTACCCCGAATCACAGTGTGGCTTTCGACAGAAGCGGTCTACCACTGATATGATATTCTCATTGCGACAAATGCAAGAAAAATGCCGTGAACAGAATCAACCACTGTTTATTGCCTTCATCGACCTCACAAAGGCATTTGATTTGGTCAGTCGTGAGGGTCTGTTCAAGGCACTAAAGAAGATTGGCTGCCCACCAACTCTTCTGTCCATTGTGGAATCGTTCCACACAGGCATGAAGGGTATAATCAAGTTTGATGGTGCAACTTCTGAAGAATTTGAAATCAAGAGTGGAGTTAAGCAAGGTTGTGTACTAGCTCCCACCCTCTTTGGAATATACTTTTCACTTCTACTGAAATATGCATTTCATGATCAGGATGGTGGTATATACATTCACTCACGCTCAGATGGCGGCCTCTACAATGCTCAGAGATTGAAGGCTAAGACCAAAATTAGGAGGGTACTGATCAGAGAGTTGCTTTTTGCAGATGATGCTGCAGTTACGACACACTCTGAGGAAGAATTGAAATGTCTACTATCTGCATTCTCCAATGCTTGTTCTGAATTTGGTTTTAACAATTAGCAAAAAGAAGACACAGATTATGTCACAAGGTGCACATGGGGTACCATCAATCTTTATTGACGACGCCGAACTAGAGATAGTAGACCATTTACATATCTAGGATCAGTGGTAAATAGCAAATTATCCCTAGATCAGGAAATCAACATCCGGATTGGTAAGGCAGCAACAACAATGAACAGGTTAAGAAAAAGAGTCTGGGAGAACAGGAAGCTTACTGCCAAAACAAAAGTCCTTGTCTATCAAGCCTGTGTCCTTAGTACTCTTCTCTATGGCAGTGAAACCTGGACAACTTACTCACACCAAGAGAACAACTTAAACAGCTTTCATATGCGGTGTCTGCGAAGAATTCTTGGTATTAAGTGGCAAGACAAAATCACAAATACTGAAGTGTTGGAAAGATCAGGTTGTGTGACAGTTTATTCCATGCTCAGTCTTCGTAGACTTAGATGGATAGGACATCTTAGGAGGATGATGATGGTAGAATACCAAAGGATATCTTTTTTGGTGAATTACAGATGGGTAAGAGATCTCAGGGTCGGCCTCTACTACGATACAAAGATGTGTGTAAGCGGGACATGATTGATACAGGCATTGATAATGCACATTGGGAGCAAGTCGCCGCTGAACGTGTTGCATGGAGGGCAAATATCAGAAATGGAATAAAGTCAAAGGAGAAAATTATTGCAGAAAAGTCACACAACAAGCGTTTGAGACGTAAGATGGTGCATGATGGTGGAAATGACCACGTGTTTACATGCACCCACTGTGAACGGACATTTACAGCGCAAATTGGCCTTATCAGTCACACTCGCTACCGCCATAGTTAAAAGTTATTATGCCTTTTTAAAGCACAAACTATCGTCTGTCAAGACGGCAAGGTGCCAATGATGATGTGATGTTACATCCAGCGTCCTTTTCTAATCTCTTGATTCACTAGAAGTTGTTTCATTCTCTCCATGAGCCCCACAACATAATGATTGGGCCTCACTATCCTGTCCAGGCACCAGTTACTGAATGTTTGTAGTTTATTAGTCATTCTTTTGTCTTCTCCATGTTTCTGATCCCTCAAGTGGTACCAATTTAATACCCATCATCATCAAGTGCCATGCCAGCTGGCGTAGGCTTTCATGACTCCACAGATCTTGGTCTTTGGTTTTCTGGATCAACTCTGTTGTTGATATTCCTCCATGACACCGTCTCAATCCGTCAAGCATAATTTCTCTTGGTTGGCCTCTGCCTCTCTTCTCCTCGACCTTTCCAGTTGTCACGATGTTCTCCAATGCCACAGTTCTCATCACATAACCAAAGAAAGCTATTTGTTTCTTTCTTATAAGTGTACACAGCGTTCTCGTTTCATTAGCCTCTTTCAGACAATCTGTGTTAGTTACTCTGGCAGGCCAAGGAAATCGCAACATTCGTCTCAGGAACCACGTCTTTAATGTAATACTGGAGTTACATATTCTAAGTCTGGCATTAAGTTGAAGTTCCTGTGATTTCCACAAATTTCGTAGGGCTGTGAAAGCTTCAGGTTTTAGCAGTTACTGTCTATAGAGTGTACCCTGGAGAATTGAGATAGTAAAAAACTAAAATTCAGTAGCCAACCCCTTTTTTTCTCAGAAGCCAGCACATTCAGTTTGGTAAGAAAATGCATGAAAATTCAGGGGCGCTGTAAATATTTCTACTGATGAACATTATGACAAGAAGCATAAGAAATAAAATTTAATCAGAAATTGGAGGCGAGGTGTGTGGATTTGTGGAAGGTACAAGCACAAACAACAATATACATCTTGAGAACATTAACAGAAAGAATGATTGAAATACAGAGGAATACATTTGTGCTTTACTGGCTACCCAAAGGCATTTGAAAAGGGGAAACACGAAGAAATCATAAGAATGTTGGAAATTTGTCACACACATAGTAAAGATCTGAGAATAATAAGGTAAGAACATGTATTGGCAACAAGAGCAGACATAAAAGTTGACAGCTAATTGGGACATTTTCAACACCAGAAACAATGTAAGTCAGCATGGCCGAATGGATAACAAGGCTCATTCTTAAACTCCAGTCTGCTCATGCCGAGGTAGTGAGTTCAACCCCTCCACCGGTCAGTTGGACCAACATATTGACTCTTGTCCTTGACTTGGGGATGTAAATTACAAGTATCTCAGAAGTCAGAGTGGGTTCGCCTGATGGCGAGGGACACTGGTAATAGAGAAAGCTAATCCACACACAACAATCAGTGCAGTGTGCTAGAAGTAGTAGCACATGTATGGACTATGCTTGAGTTCAAAGCCAGCAAACATAAAATAACCAAAAAACAATAAAACAAGATGTTAGAGTTGTGTACATCTTCTGATTTGTTCAATTTGTACAGCAAATTAAGTCAGATCCATACAGCACATGCCCGGTGTAACAGTGGGCATAATGTAAGCAACCTGTGTTAAGCTGATGACATGGTTTTAACACTGAAAATGAAACATAGTTACAAGAGATAATAGAAATAAATGCAACAGAAGGTCTTAATAAAGGGCTTAATGTGACTAACAGAAAAACAGGAAGTAATGGCTATTACAAAGAAAAGTTGTATATCTAAATTCAACATCAAAGTGAATGGAATAAGTCTCAACAGGTCAATATTGGGTACTTTAATAACAGCATATGGACCATGTATTCAGCAAGGTATAGCCCAAAGTAGAGCAGTATTTCTCAAGATGAAGAATATTCTCTGTAATTTATCTTTGTTAATCAAGGCAGACAAACATTTCTTAGAAGCTATACTGAGCCAATCCTGATGTACGGAAGTGAATCATGGACAATTAGCAGAGAAATTAGGAATTATGTGGAAGTATCTTGCAGCTGATTCTGTACTGCACTGATTATATCAGCCCTGTTCATGCTGTTCTTTTCTTCCCAGCTGTAATGGGGCATTATTTGCCAATTGGCCTGTGTCTCTTGTATAGCAGTGTTTTTCCTTCCATAGTGCTTCCCAATTACATTTTGTGTTAATTCAGATTCAATATTTGCATACTGAATTAGTGTGTGGGGGTAAAGTGTGTCCGTATGCAATGGAAGCGAGCCTTTACCAGACACCCAACAAACAAAAAAAATGCACAATTTTGCAAAAGGCAGCTGATAAGATATGACAGTAATGTTCAAACATAAGCGCAGTGCCTAAATGTTAGTTGCATATCCTTTACAGGACATAGGAGCCAACCCCATCATGTTTGGGCTGTTTGTGATTTCTTGGCAAGTTTATGTTCAGTAGTTTGCCATTGCTGTCTGAACGACCGACACTCATACCATTTTTTCATACCAGTGCCTAAGAAGAATTGCAATGTCACAAGGGCTGCAAAAAGGTGCTAACCAGGGGTCGAAAAAATCCAGATGCATAGTCAACATGGTGCCTGGCAATTTCCACCTGGCGCCTGAATTTTCAATCATTTTCTCAGATTTGAAAAAATAAATAAGCTGGCTCCTGAGAAAAAAAAGGGCTGTTTAGATATTCTACCTCTGGTGCCAGCTTTGTGTATAACACAAATAGACTGCCAAACTACCTCAGCAATTCCAGTATTTTATTCTCTCGTTTAATTCTAACAATGTTGACCTCACAATTTATTTATACAGTTTAAATTTTAGTTCCATGTCTTTATATAAGACATTGCAACCACTCCAGCATTTTCTGATTTTTTTTTGGGAGGGGGGGGGGGGGGGGGGGAAGGCGCAATTTTACGTTCTGTAGTTTGCAATTGCTTTTTGTTTTTGAATGACAGGACATACTATTGTAAAAGTCAATGCAAAGTGGTCTGCTTCCAAATCGCCTGTGTCCCACTTTGAAACCTGCTAAGTAGGACTGTGTAACTGCACTTACAACTACTACTACTACCCCTAACCCATAGACTACCCCTAAGTGAACAGTCACAGATAATTCAGATATGATTTATTCATTCAGTAGCGTAGCATGTCCTTTGCAGAACCTCTCCCCCATAACAACCTTCTGGAAAACTTCTCAGTCTTAAGTCATAAGCAAGATGTCCCGCGTCCAATACACCCATCTGGAGATCATCTGCCACATCCTGCATATATGATATTGACCATTGTCAAATTGACATTGTGATATGATTTTCTGGTACTGGTTGTTGAAGATGAGGTCGCAGAACGTATGGAATGAAATATCCCGAGTACTATGATGTCGGTTCTTGACTCAACCTTGTCAGCCCTAATGTTAGTATATATTTCTGTATATGTATTTACAGCACCTACTGAGTGCGATAACCATTAGATATGTTTTATCTGTCATACATTTTTTGTCTTCCCCAAACTGACCTCTGCGTCGTCCCCATTGATAAAGAAATGTCAAAACAGTCTTTAATAATTTATCAACTAATAATCTGGAAAAAAGTATATACGGCAATTTATGTACACAAATAAATGTCATACCATGGGAATGACTAGTCTGTCCTTCGGCAGCTTTTGCGGAGAACCTTCTACATACTTGCAGAGCGAAATTCAACCTGCTCAGCTTCAACGGCCATTTTGTCTTTTCTAGGGACAGACAATCGAAAATGTTGATTTCACATCCCTCACGCACACCGCTGAAACGAATACAAATACATTAATATACTATTGTTGTGTATGCACTAAGTTGAGTTGAGTTAAGAACCGACATCACTGCACTCAGGACATTCGCATACGTGCTCAGTCCACTCGTTCAACAGCCATCGAAGAGTCATACTACTAATCGCTCCCACCGCTATTTGATTAATTAATCTGTATTAATCAGGTATGCACTAAGACTTAGACTAAGCAGTAAGCACTGTTAGGGCAGAACGTAAATACTTTAAAGTAAACATTAAACAGCAGTTATTCAATATTTTATTTTATTTACTGATTTAACATTTCTACCTTCTTTCTTTATATAATATATATCTATAAAACACAATGTATGTATGTGTGTGTATGTATGTATGTCCGTTCTTTATGCGTTCGCGAACGGTCCATCCGATTGAGATGAAATTTCTACACGTCTTCTTTTCATTCCTGTGCAACCAACTGTAATAGTTTCTTAGTGTACAATCATCTATTTACTTACTAAAATTTAATTTTGTAATTACATGACTCAACATAAGAAAAAATAAAACAAGGGACATAACTTTTAGTAGCATTGCTATATCTTAAGTTAAGTCCCCTGGCTATAGATAGATAGATAGATAGATAGATAGATAGATAGATAGATAGATAGATAGATACATACATATGTGACAGCTAGAAAAGAAGAGGAAGAAGAGAGAGGAGGGAGGGAGGAGAGAGAGAAGAGAAGGAAAGAATGATGAGGGAAACGATATAAATAGTGTGAAGCCTAAAAGTTCGTTCCTCAGTCGAACTCTGCCTACAACGCACTACTCTTTGATAATAAGGAAAGATGAAGAGAGAAAGAGAGAAGGAGAAAAAGGATGAGAGTAAGGGATAGGAAAGATTTAGGTTCGTGTCTCCGCGTGAGAACAATAGTTAATTACTATTGCACCATCAATGTCTCGTGGTGTATGTTATCAGATTATAGAAGAGATGTACAGCCTCACAAGGTCTCTAAGCTACTCTACTTATATTACTTCAGACTGACAAGTCGAAATAAAAGACAACTCAATCATATATTTATTTCCTTCTGAACAATAACAGAGTGACAATCTACAACATAATCGCATAGAGTAATCAGTACATGCATTGCAGACACATAATGCATATTGAACTGTAATAATACGATGCTGCATTACCTCACAAGGGAGAGATAGATAGTGTAACAGCCTATGCAACTGGGTGGTAGGGGAATGCCACTTATGATCACCTATTAACCGCATGAAGTAAAAGACTAAAGCTAGGAATTACACCGGCCTTTCTTTCGTAACTATCTTTCCGTAGGCTTATTAGTGGTACATGTATTCAGCCCAAATACCCATTGATCCATAGATTGATCCATCAATCCATATACCCAGGGATTATTTTGTTCAGATGGATATCTGTTTAGTCAAGTATGCCCGGTATGCTTGGGCAACTCCATTTTACCCAGACAATGTCTGAAACATTATAAATCAATACCCGTGAGTTTTATGTCACAATAAACTTTAGTCTTTCACTAACCACAAAGTCCTTAACATCTATCGCTTCTTTATCTATACTAGTATTAGTATATCTTAGCCATAGCATAAATTAAGAACCGTATTGTGAACACATATGTTTAACTAATATTATTATCGCCTTTTTCCCGACGCGCCGCCTACAGCCAACATTAAGTATTTAACAATTTACCCAAAGATTTGAACTCGCTGCCTGTACCCCGCAAGGCCAGCCTTTCGCCACCTTAGCTACACAGCAGCAGAAGCGCGACCTCCTTTCACCCCCGTCTAGTCGGACAAAGACACGCATTCTTTTCCATACCGCTCCGTCTCGGGCGAGCCATTGTCCTCCGGTATCATTGTTTGGGTTGACCCAGCGTGATCGCTTCTCAGGTGCACGTTTGTCTGCTAGACCCGATCTCTGTGTTTGTTTATATCTTGCAGTAGCCTTTCGTTTTATATGCCGTGTTGACCCGCCTAGTTATCATTAATCTTTTAGTCTAATTACTTAATTTACCTGCACATATATAGTTTATCCACACTCTGCCCATCTAACCGATTAATTTGACTCCCAACACTATAGACCAGCCATTTAAATATAGGTCATTTACAGGACGTCGCATCCAATCCTGCTCCTTGTCGGGTCGCGGTAAGTTCACCTACGGTAGTTTGTTATAGCTCTCTAAACTAAGGTACCTGATTATAATATACAATTAAACTAATTAGGTCTAAGTCTTATGTCAACTTACATTCAACTTCTGCCGTCCAGTTGATCATCTGGGTCCCATATTTGACATACGATTGCTCTCTTCAACCTCGTTTGCCGTGGATCCCACCACCGGTTTCCAGTTGTATTTGACATTAGTCTCCTGTGTGGTTCCAACCGCAGTGTCCCTTGCTATGGTCGTCCTGTCTGACGTTTAGCCATCTACTGCAACTAACGAGCGGTCTCCTTAGCTGGCGGTCCTCTTAACTCAAGTGGCTTTCTTGCACTTTAACGACCCTCGGACTCTGCGTGTCTTTCCCTTCTTTGGCTTATCTGCCTTGGGTAGGTTCCGTTCACAGATCCTTAGTCGCTCTCACTCCTATCAGTGATTCAGACGAGTTCTAGCATGGGCGCTTGTCCGTCTTCCTTCACTTCCTCCTCCTACAGATACTATACAGACTTGGGCACGGATTAGCCACAATTTCTGAAGTCCTGTTACAATGTTCTTTGGGCTGCCCCAAGAGGGCTCAGGCCCCCGCCGCTCCCGGAGTCCACTATTAACTGTCCTCTCTCCTGCTCGACTCTTCAAACTGACTGGATCCCAAAGTATATATAACTATATACTTGGCGCTTCTTTCTGGAATCACGTGACGTTTCTCTTCCTTGTGAAAGACTACCCAATCAGCATTTAGCTGTGCTGCATAATTAATTCTCCCTAAACTGCTTTATTCTAGCTTCCTTGATACTACTAGGTTATAGTTTGAGGTTAACGGCCTATTTTTACCGCCTTGGCCTGTTTTGCTTCATGAGGCGTGGCCGTTCCCATATATCTAGCCGCATCCGTTGTATTTCTTGCTCATTTGACAGTTCCTATGCTAAGTTCGGCTTCATGTTTCCTGAATTTCTTATTCCACTAACAACGAAAGGTAAACTGTCGGTTAGCGGGCTGCAGCAGAGTCATTGCCCGGCCACTCACTAATTTTGAACTTACTGGTCGGTGAACCCTTTGTCAGAAAAAAAATATTCCAGTTAATGCCCTCCAGTAAACTCAGGCGCCTAGAGACAATGAAAGCATACTGTCTCATACCCACCTACCAAAAGTTGATGGGTCCCACCATCAATATAGCGTCATTCCTCCTTGAGATCGAAGCCCTGGCTCCGCATCTGACATCCCTCATAAACAATATTGGATGCCTAAGGGGAAAACTCTTTTTGGAACTTCCACCCCAAATAATAATAATAAGAATTACTGGTTGCACCCCCTGCTCTCCCAGTGCATAAGGCAGTTAAAACTTGTTCGTCTTCTGACGTGCATCATAACAAAATAGTAACCAACTAATATTATCAATAAAGACAGTTCAATCCCTTGCATGCTGGGGATTCCCCAGAAAACAAAATCATCAATCAATGGGTGCAATACTTAGGGGCACCACAATTAATAAAACAATGTCAATATAGGCATTCACTTAATATGCCACTCCCCTCTAACAACAACAAAACCAACAATCAAATTCACATCGGTGCTACCCACTAGGAAATCTGTACATCAATGTGCCCAGTCATCCTTGAATCTGAAAAACATTGTAACAATTCCTGTGACCCCACAGGCAAATGCCTGTTCACCACACATAATAAATAACCAATTCTCCCCTATTCGCAAGGACACATCAGCCTGAAGCTGCAATCTTCACGAATCACCGCCGATGTACACAAAAACAAATCAGCCCCTGCTGTAAGTAAACAATATTTAGTGGCCATAGAAACAAACCAAACATATATCATGAAACAGCTTTTGACATAAAAACAAATGTGCGCCCAGTCGTTGGACATCGTGCTCAATTGTCTTGGCGCTGAAATAACTCTGAAAAAAAATGGTATGCCCAGTTCTTGGACATTATGTCCTACTCTCTTGACGCTGAAATAACTCTGACAAAAAATGTGTGCCCAATTCTAGGACATCATGCTCTAACATTTATTCATCGCCATGCCCCTTCACATTAAAAACAAACATGTACCCGCATTTACATCTACCCGGGCAATCTCAGATTATAAATGGTCTCCTTGGCCTCCTGGCACGACGTTGAACTGTGTGTTGTCACTATGACACCCAATACTACAGTTGTGTCTGCCCAACACAATAGAGTGAGGCCCACACAAAAATAAAAACATTCGCATACCCGACTTGACAACTTCCGCTATGGAAACAACAAGGGAGCTAACTACTCCACAAAAGTTGATCCTATCAAGTAGTCACATTCATTTAAACAGCAAAATAACATGTTTCTAACTACATTCATGAACCTTGAACACGCTGGTACACTGAATTCCACCTCTGTTCCCGCATCTAAAAAAAGGGATTTTCTAACTACCACGAGTGACACTATCATCTGTTTCTTCACAACAGCCATAATTAACTCACTGCATAAAACAAAGGGGAACAACCCCGCTTGGTGATGTAATTGTTCATGCGTGCATTTCTTTTGCGCCACGTGTGCCATTGATAACGTTCGGCACAGCCCGTCTCGCCCTGCCTCTGGTGGGGCACGCTAGCACGATGAGTCCTTGTTGTGGTTCCTTGCAGGGCAACACAAAGGGGGAGGGGGACGGAGCGCTATATTTTCTTAGTGGCCTCGGATGTCTACACTGCCACCAGAAATGTTGGGTTCTGTCACCTAAACAGCTTCATAACTGTTCCCTAAAAGAGTCAGCGAAATTCATTCCCCGGACAGCCACAGGTTTGGCTGGCTCTGCATAACAGGTGTGGGAATTGTTCTTATACTTTGCATGGCTCTGGGTTTCGCCTGCCATGCCCTGTCGTCAATCATGACTCTGACTTCCTGGACGAAGAGTGGGTGACCTTTGTATAACGGTGGGGTATTTTATTGTGATACCCTTCAATCAGTGAGTTAGTCTTTAACGTGCACTGACATTAGGACCTTGGTCCTTTAACGATAACAAGATAAGGCCACCCGTACGTTGACTTGCACTGCTCAGCTGTTGTCTGAGCTCATTTCGGACAGATTCCGCTGCGCTGACTCTCCTTCTGAGTTGGCTATCCCTGGGTATTTTGTTGTTGTATGTTGGGTTTTCCTGTATTCTTGTAGCAAGGTGGTTTGGCCGGTGTACTTTACACAAGAGTTTCTAACTGAACAGACTTAGTAGAGACCTCGCCGACAGATAGTTCAGACAATTTACCAACCAGCTATGAGATAAGTAGCCTAGTAAAGGAGCACTTACTGAGACAACTATCGAGCAGGCAATCACGAACTACTGACTGTAAGCGACAAATCTATGTATACGATCTCACTATGTAGTAGAACCTGACACCACCGAGACAAAGGTCACATGGAATCTCCTGGGAGCTCCCGGACTAAGCTGGAAGGTCCCAGAAAATTCTGGAAACATATCCTTGCCAGACGACGCCATTTTTGTGACAGCTAGAAAAGAAGAGGAAGAAGAGAGAGGAGGGAGGGAGGAGAGAGAGAAGAGAAAGAAAAGAATGATGAGGGAAATGATATAAATAGTGTGAAGCCTAAAAGTTCGTTCCTCAGTCGAACTCTGCCTACAACGCACTATCTTTGATAATAAGGAAAGATGAAGAGAGAAAGAGAGAAGGAGAAAAGGATGAGAGTAAGGGATAGGAAAGATTTAGGTTCGTGTCTCCGCGTGAGAACAATAGTTAATTACTATTGCACCATCAATGTCTCGTGGTGTATGTTATCAGGTTATAGAAGAGATGTACAGCCTCACAAGGTCTCTAAGCTACTCTACTTATATTACTTCAGACTGACAAGACGAAATAAAAGACAACTCAATCATATATTTATTTCCTTCTGAACAATAACAGAGTGACAATCTACAACATAATCGCATAGAGTAATCAGTACATGCATTGCAGACACATAATGCATATTGAACTGTAATAATACGATGCTGCATTACCTCACAAGGGAGAGATAGATAGTGTAACAGCCTATGCAACTGGATGTTAGGGGAATGCCACTTATGATCACCTATTAACCGCATGAAGTAAAAGACTAAAGCTAGGAATTACACCGGCCTTTGTTTCGTAACTATCTTTCCGTAGGCTTATTAGTGGTACATGTATTCAGCCCAAATACCCATTGATCCATAGATTGATCCATCAATCCATATACCCAGGGATTATTTTGTTCAGATGAATATCTGTTTAGTCAAGTATGCCCGGTATGCTTGGGCAACTCCATTTTACCCAGGCCAATGCCTGAAACATTATAAAACAATACCCGTGAGTTTTATGTCAAAATAAACTTTAGTCTTTCACCTACCTACAAAGTCCTTAACATCTATCGCTTCTTTATCCTATACTAGTATTAGTATATCTTAGCCATAGCATAAATTAAGAACCGTATTTTAAACACAGTAATTATCGTCTATATATATTTAACTAACATTATTATCGCCTATTTCCCGACGCGCCGCCTACAGCCAACATTAAGTATTTAACCATTTACCCGAAGATTTGAACTCGCTGCCTGTACCCCGCAAGGCCAGCCTTTCGCCACCTTAGCTACACAGCAGCAGAAGCGCGACCTCCTTTCACCCCTGTCTAGTCGGACAAAAGACACGCATTCTTTTCCATACCGCTCCGTCTCGGGCGAGCCATTGTCCTCCGGTATCATTGTTTGGGTTGACCCAGCGTGATCGCTTCTCAGGTGCACGTTTGTCTGCTAGACCCGATCTCTGTGTTTGTTTATATCTTGCAGTAGCCTTTCGTTTTATATGCCGTGTTGACCCGCCTAGTTATCATTAATCTTTTAGTCTAATTACTTAATTTACCTGCACATATATAGTTTACCCACACTCTGCCCATCTAACCGATTAATTTGACTCCCAACACTATAGACCAGCCATTTAAATATAGGTCATTTACAGGACGGCGCATCCAATTCTGCTCCTTGTCGGGGGTCGCGGTAAGTTCACCTACGGTAGTTTGCTATAGCTCTCTAAACTAAGGTACCTGATTATAATATACAATTAAACTAATTAGGTCTAAGTCTTACTTACATTCAACTTCTGCCGTCCAGTTGATCATCTGGGTCCCATATTTGAAATACGATTGCTCTCTTCAACCTCGTTTGCCGTGGATCCCACCACCGGTTTCCAGTTGTATTTGACATTAGTCTCCTGTGTGGTTCCAACCGCAGTGTCCCTGGCTATGGTCGTCCTGTCTGACGTTTAGCCATCTACTGCAACTAACGAGCGGTCTCCTTAGCTGGCGGTCCTCTTAACTCAAGTGGCTTTCTTGCACTTTAACGACCCTCGGACTCTGCGTGTCTTTCCCTTCTTTGGCTTATCTGCCTTGGGTAGGTTCCGTTCACAGATCCTTAGTCGCTCTCACTCCTATCAGTGATTCAGACGAGTTCTAGCATGGGCGCTTGTCCGTCTTCCTTCACTTCCTCCTCCTACAGATACTATACAGACTTGGGCACGGATTAGCCACAATTTCTGAAGTCCTGTTACTATGTTCCTTGGGCTGCCCCAAGAGGGCTCAGGCCCCCGCCGCTCCCGGAGTCCACTATTAACTGTCCTCTCTCCTGCTCGACTCTTCAAACTGACTGGATCCCAAAGTATATATAACTATATACTTGGCGCTTCTTTCTGGAATCACGTGACGTTTCTCTTCCTTGTGAAAGACTACCCAATCAGCATTTAGCTGTGCTGCATAATTAATTCTCCCTAAACCGCTTTATTCTAGCTTCCTTGATACCACTAGGTTATAGTTTGAGGTTAACGGCCTATTTTTACCGCCTTGGCCTGTTTTGGTTCATGAGGCGTGGCCGTTCCCATATATCTAGCCACCTCCGTTGTACTCCTTGCCCAAACTGACAGTTCCCCACAAAGCCTATGCTACGTTTTGGTTTCATGTTTCCT
>JACEFZ010012665.1:515000-560000 GCA_014155875.1 Cepaea nemoralis | reverse complement strand
GTGTTGACCTAAGGGTTCCGACCCAAGGGTGTCTAACGCACACCGCAATCACATCTGAAAAAACACTCCGGATGAACGAAAAGAGAAGAAGAAGACGTTGCTGCCCAAGACATAGGGCCCTGGTCTGCACTGCCATAGCATTTACTGTTTAGATTGCATTTCCTACCACCAGGATAAAACTTGTACCCACCCAATGGCGTTCTTCCTCTAGAAGCTGTTGGCACAATATGGGGTGTCGGGTTTGGTGAGCGCCGCCCAGCATTTGGCGCTAACAGAAAACAGGTGGTACCGTCTACTTTGTAGTACCGTCTCATATCTGACTCATCATCATCATCATCATCATCATCATCATCATCATCATCATCATCATCATCATCTTCCATTTCTGCCGTCAAGCGTCGTGGGGAGGCATAATTTGCGCTCCAGCGCCCGATGGGCGGCACTGGCTAGTGTCATTCCGCGTGATTGTACAATGTCTTTGGTGTCGTCAAACCATTTTATTCTTGGACGTCCTCGTGGTCTCGTCGCAGATGATCTTTAATGTAAGGCCAGTGATGGTAGTTGCTGATGATGCATTCTAACGACATGGCCAAACTACTTGATCTTCTGTCTTTCAATAAATGTGGCACAAGGTGTTGATCCCACTGTCTGTCTGATAACAGCATTTCTTACTCGGTCTCGGATTGTTAAGTTGGCAGCTCTCCTCGGGCATCTCATCTCGCAGGTGTTGATTTAGCGAAAGTGTGATTTGGATAAAGTCCAAGTTTGAGATTGGTAGCATAAGGTTGGTGTGAATGTCCTGTTTATTACCTGTCGTTTTGGGAACATGTATATATTTGGCTGTATTTATTCTCATATTGTATCTGCTGCATGTTGTACTCAGATTATTAATATGATTTTGCAGTCTGCCCTTATCGCTGTGAAACAGGCACTTATCGCTTGTAAATAGAAGTTTAGTTATTTCGTGTGGATCAGTTGTTTTATCTGGAGTAAAGAGTTTTACATTTTCTGAATCTGTTCTGTCAACGCTTGCTTCTTTGGATATTCTGTCCATGAAGATATTAAATAGCAGAGGAGAGTGCACACATCTCTGTCTCACTCCTGTATTGACTTTGAACATATCTGGTATACCCTCTTGTGTTCTTACTGCACTTCGGCTCGAGTGGTACATGGTTATGATGTTTTCTAGCAATTGTCCTTGTATCCCATAGTCTTCAAGGATTGTCCATAATTTGTATCTGTATACTCTATTGAAAGCCTTTTCCTGATCTACATATACAATATTCTGCTGGTCACTATATTTGTCTAAGTGTAAATAGTGCATCAGTGCAACTTTTACCTTTCCGAAAACCGAATTGTACTTTGCTTAACTGTTGTTCAACTACTGGTCTAGCTCTTTGTTCCAATAGTTTTGCGTACATTTTCTCTATATGGCTCTGTATGTTTCGCACTCTCATATTGCCTTTCTTTTTCCATATTGGTACTATTATTGCCTGTTGCCAATCATCTGGGACGTTTCTTTCTTCCCATGCTATATTAAAAAGTCTTATTAGCCATTTAACTGCTGTTTTTCCACAAGCCTGAATAGCTTCTGTGGTTATTCCATCTGGACCCGGTGATTTGTTTTTTAGGACTTTTCTGTATAACTGCTTTGACTTCTGCAGGGATGAAATTTGGCTCTTGTTGTCCATGACTTTTAGGCACAAAAGTGAGATTTTCTATGTTATGTGTGGAGTTAAGTAGTTCTTGAAAGTATTCTGCCCACCTTGCTAGTCTGTGTTGTGGATTAAATTGGTATACCTCTTTTGCTGTTTATGATGGTGGTTGGATTGTAGCATGCATCTCTGTTTCTCATTGTATTGACACATTTATAAAATTCTCTTGATTAGTCTTTGCTAAGGGTCGCCATCTGTTCACCGTATATTCTCCAGGATTCATCTGTAGATGCTCTAATTGTTCGTTTGAACATAGTCTTGTTCAGATTTAGTTGTGATCCATATTTTGAAAGCTACCTTCTTGTTGAATATTCTGTCTTTAACTTTGTTGTTCCACCAAGCTGTTCTTAATGTTTTGTCCTGCTCTACTTTCTTTGGTCCATATTGATGTTCTTATGCAGTTTTTTTAAATTTCTTGATTGAATTCGTCTTTAACCGTGTTTCCCGAAACCTCATATAATTGATAACATGTATTGTTACCTTTTTGTTTCTTATTTTCCTGTATGTTAAAATCTTTTTTATTATGACTAGTTTGTGATCAGTATCAACGTCTGTATTTAGGAGTGCTCTTGAATCCAATAGTAGTCCAGACTTAGCTTTCTGCACAGGAGACATCCTCCACAAAATCGACCGCCATGTGCTGGACCAATTAGCAGGTAGTGACCACAGACCAATCAAGCTTGTAATGAATATGGAGTATGTTCCACAGGAGCAAAAGCCCTTGCCCCGCTGGAATTACAAACGAGCAGATTGGGACAGATTTGCCATACTAACAGACAAATATTGTGAAAACATAAATACACGATATGGCAACATAAAGCAAATGGTGGAAAGTCTAAACAGAGCGATAATACAGGCAGCCACTGAGTCCATTCCAAGAGGAGTGAGGAAAAATTACAAACCATACTGCACTGAAGAACTACAAAGTTTGGAGGACAAAGTTGAAGATGCCAGGAAGACAGCAGAGAGAGAACAAACAATTGAAGCGAACATCTCTCTCAAAGCCATCTCAGCAAAATATAAAAGAACAGTAAATCAAACAACAAGAGATTGTTGGAGGGAAAAAACAGAAAACCTGAATTTTGACAGGGATGGAAACAAACTATGGAAACTAGTGAAAGCCATGAACAATGAAGGACCTAGAAACAAACAAATAACAATTAAACAAGGAAATGCCTTGCTTACAGGAAAAAAGGCTGCAAATGCATTAATGGAACACTATGCAAATGCAAACCACATTGATATTACAACCGAACAGAAGAAAGCAATCAAAGACAAACAGATAAATCATAGAAATACAGAGACAGCAGCAGAATATATGATGGCAAATCTAACAATGGAAGAAATGGAACAGGCAATGAATACCCTAAAAAAGAAGAAATCACCAGGAAAGGATGGAATCACAAATGAAATGCTAATAGGACTAGGCACCAAGGCAAAGAAGGAACTACTAGCAGTCCTAAATAACAGCTGGAAGAGAGGAATAGTCCCACAGGCATGGAAGGAAGCTATACTAATACCAGTCCCAAAGAAAGGAAAAGACCTGGAAGAACCAAATGGCTATCGACCTATCAGTCTACTTAGCTGTGTAGGAAAATTAATGGAACGCATTATCAATGGCAGGCTAACATGGCATCTGGAAGAAAACAAACTCTTAACACCACACCAAGCAGGATTCAGAAAGTACAGATCCACTGAAGATCAAATAACCTATATAGCTCAGGAAATAGAGGATGCCTTCCAAGAGAAAAAGCACACACTAGCGGTCTGGATAGATTTAGAAAAAGCATTTGATAAAGTATGGAAGGAAGGACTGAAAGTAAAACTGCAAAAAATGCATGTTTGTGGAAAAATGTATAAATGGATCAGCCACTACCTTGAGAACAGAACTGCCAGGACAAAAGTACAAGGACAAACAAGCAAAATGATGCTGTTGGAGCAAGGTGTCCCCCAAGGAGGAGTTCTTTCACCAA
This sequence comes from Cepaea nemoralis, assembly GCA_014155875.1. Classification (NCBI taxonomy): domain Eukaryota; kingdom Metazoa; phylum Mollusca; class Gastropoda; order Stylommatophora; family Helicidae; genus Cepaea; species Cepaea nemoralis. The sequence goes on along the minus strand of JACEFZ010012665.1, from coordinate 556,312 downwards.
CATTATTCCTAGCATATATAAATGACATCACAGAAAATTTTCCAGCCAGAGTACACACATCCTCTTTTGCAGATGACCTAGCCATATGGACATCTGAAGAATATATTAGTACAGCTAACAGCAGAATACAGCAAGCCTTATTAGCGCTAGAGGACTGGTCAAAATCATGGCTAGTGAAGATAAGTGAGGAGAAAACAACATGCACAGTGTTCTCCCTCTCAAATAAAACTCAGCAACCTAAGTTGGTATTGAATGGAAAAATATTGCGCCATGAAGAAAATCCAAACTATCTAGGAGTCACCTTTGATCGTCGCCTGACATGGAAGACACAAGTTGAGAAAAATCGAACAAGAGCAAGGCAGAGAATGGCAATCATGAAAAAGCTTGCTGGTACAACGTGGGGAGCAGATGAGAAAGTTCTCAAGAAGTTATATACTGGACGGGTGAGGCCAGTACTGGAATATGGCATTGCAGCTTGGGCAACAGCAGCTAAGTCAAACTTTTAACAAAATAAGTAGAGTCCAAAACCAAGGATTGCGAATCATAACTGGAAGCCTGAAGACAACGCCTATAAATGAACTAGAAAAGATCACTTGTTTACAACCAATGCAGGACAGAAGAGATAGCAGAGCCCAGCAACAAGCAGAAAAATTTAGAAGATTGACAGACCACATTATGTATAACAGGTTTAATGGTTTTGGAAAAGGAAGACTGAAGCGTAGCAACTTTGTAGAAACTGCAAAACGAAAGATTAGGGCAGATCCCATACTCAACATATCAACAGTCAAGCCCATTTACAATGCACACAACTTCCCAGCTTGGAGACAGCAGCAACTGCCTGAGATGATAGAAAACATTCCTGGTATTGAGAAAAAGAACACTCAGAATGAAACCGAAAGAAGAAAAATAACCCTCAACTACATAAAAGAACATTACCCAAGCAGCAATTGGACCCATGCATACACAGATGGATCAGCCAAAGATTCAATTAAAAATGGAGAAGGAAGAATTCTCCTTAATTAAAATAATGGAGTGATAAAAACACAGTCAGTGGCAACTGGAAAATTTTCAAGTAACTTCAAAGCGGAGGTAGAGGCTTTGAAAACTGCAGCAGAAATGCTCTTGATGGAGGAAAATAAAGAGAAGCAAATAGCTATCTTCACAGATGCAAAGTCAGCTGTCTCAATACTGAAGAGCAAAAACAGCACAGAAATAGCTGACCTAAGAGCAGCACTCCATGGTCTATGCCAGAAATCCAAAAAAGTTGTAATACAGTGGATCCCATCACATTGCAGTATACCTGGAAATGAAGAGGCTGACAGACTGGCAAAAGAGGGCGGACGACTACCACAGTCTGACATAGACATAACCTATAATGAGGCAAAGAGGTTGATAAAAAGCACTTATAGAACCAAATGGGAATCAGAGCATCCAGGTCACCAGAAGGATGATGCATATTACAAACTCGACCGAAGAGAACAAGTAGCAATCTTCAGACTCCGCACAGGACATAACAAGCTGAAACACCACTTGTTCAATAAACTAAAGATAGGAGATACCGATGAATGTAATTGTGGATCTGATAAAATGACAGCTAAACATTTGCTGCAGGAGTGCCCAATATATGCAGAACAGAGAAAGATATTTTGGCCCACGCCTGCTTCATTTGAGGACAAGCTCAAGTTGACTACAGCTTACTTTAATTACATTCAGGTTGACATCTAAAGGTGCATGAAGATGTATTTAGACTGCCACACCTAATACCACAAGTATGTCGGTTACAAAAGCGTCCCAGAGGCATGAAATGGAATATTGCTTGGATAGCACATCCATTACGTGGAAAGTCCGAATCAAAAGCTCACTGTGTGGGCTTCGTAAATGGTGGAAAAAGTGTCCTAGTGACACGAAATGGAATATTGCTTGGATAGCAAATCCATTACGTGAAAAGTCCGAATCGAAAGCTCACTGTGTGGGCTTCATAAAAGGTGGAAAAAGTGTCCTAGTGGCACGAAATGGAATATTGCTTGGATAGCAAATCCATGATGTGGAAAGTCTTAATCGAAAGCTCACTGTGTGGATGTCATCTGCAGACTGCATTCTTCTGGTTTCCGGAGGAACAGCCTATGGTGAACGGAAGGCCCAATATACGGAAGTAAGGCTAAGCAGCCATGTGCAGGACGTGACGATTCCTTGGGTGAGCCCAGTACCAGAGCGCTGTGTGATGGCTCTGCAAGTATGGAAGCCTCCTTGGATGGCGGGGAATGCCCATGGTCTGCCCCTGCCTTCCTTTGAGGGTTGACCAGGATGTCTTTGGCTGTTCTATATGGGCCAGCTAGGATGTGGGATAACACCACAACAGTGAGAGTCAAACGTCCTAAGAAACCCCCGGGAAGGTTAACCCGGTCAACAAATGCCCGCAGAAGTCGGATGTGTCAGCCTAACGGCGCAAGAACGCAGCTCTGCTGTAAACAGGCACAACGCAGTCACATCCGAAAAAGAAAATCCGTATGAACGCAGAAGAAGAAGAAGAAGAAGAAGAAGAAGAAGAAGAAGAATCCAATAGTAGTCTTCTGTCTGATTTCCTAAGTAGAATAAAGTCAATTTGAGATGCTTGATCTATGTCTTTCCATTTATACTAGATTTTGGTGTGGCTAAGACGATGTTGGAAAAAAAAACTCTTTGCTATTATTAGACCGTGTTCGGCGCATATGTTGAGTAGGTGTTGAAAATTGTTATTACATTCAGTCTCTGTGTCTCTGAATGGCCCCATGCATTCATCCCACGGTGTTCTTCGTTTGCCTATTCGTCCATTTAAATCACCCATCACAATAATTTCATCTGTCGCCTTGACATTATTTAACGTGTCTGCAAGTTTATCAAAATACCCGCCTTTGTCTTCGTCGCTGTAAGTGTCGTTACATGGGGCGTATGTTTATATAAAAGTTGTTGTTCTATTTCCTTCTTTGATCTGTACTAGTATTATTCTTTCCGATATAAATTTAGTGTTTATAATGGCTTTCGATTTTTCTGGATGTAACAAAGCATGTTTAGCTCCATGTTTAGCTGTAGCTCGCTGGTTGACGCCACTCCATATACGAACATAACTTTCAGGTGTTCGTTTTGTGTTCTGCCTCTTTTCCCTAGTATTTACGAGTCCTAATATTTGAATATTTGATCTTTTTTTCTTCATAATCTCTACGGGAGCTGGTTCCTTATTTTCTAGACCAGTAACATTCCAAGTCGCGAATATCTCCTGTCTGTTTCGTAAGTTAACTGTTGTTGGTCGCTTTCTATTCGATGTGTTTCCGGCATGAACGCTTGCAGAGTTGCGCTTTTCTTTTAATTTCCTCTATAATTCTTGAGCAATAGTATCTGACTATTACCCGACTAATATCCGTGTGTGCTTCAAATGAAAACCATAAAAGCGTGATAGAAATTACAATAACCAAGCCACTGTCTTGTAACCTGTCACTATTGTTGTTAAGGATGTCACGATTTAAAAGCACGTAACATAAAGGTGCAGACGAACACGGTGATGTAATAAGGAATAAATATATTTGTAACGTACTAAATGTTGCATGTCTTCTGCGCTAGGTTCCTTTCAACCCATACTGATTTTCTATGTAGTCTTAGTTCAGTAGTTTGCCGTTGCTTTCTGAACAATACTACAACGTTTATTCCAACTATATATCCTACATGGTGTTTGTTCATCAAGTATGATGATGACCATGCAATTCATCCTGTGGGCTTGAAAGTTTAGAGCTGTGAGTTCTAAGATGGCTCGAAATGTTCTTTGACAATGTGAGCAAAGAATGCTTGACGTTTCAGGAGGAGAATCTCCTGCAGTTGTTGTTGTTGTTGTTGTCCAGTTGTTTAGTTTACAGCTCTTTATATCCTAAACATAAACCGGGGGGATTTAAATGGACATTCTGGAATAAGAAAGAAAGGATGCGTTCACTTTGTAGTTTGCAAACACACTGTCACCTTACAATGCATCAACTTCATTACACTCACTGGCAAAATGCTTCACAACTTCAAGACCACGACATAGTTCTATACTTGTTGTTTCAAGTTGAGCGATTGTTGTGGCTAGGATGCTGAAGTTGGACATGATATTGGCGAGATTTCCAGACAAAGTATTGCTTGACAACAGGGTCTTAAAACTGTCACCCAGGAAGCTGCGTCATCACTGGAAACAACTGTCTCATTCCCTCTTCCCCTTCTCCACCCCAACCCCCAGCATTTTGTATATACACCATTTATTTGCCATTCGAGATCATATGCACATATGGACAATCTAGCAGGTCATCTTTCTAAACTAAATACACAGCTTAAACATTATATCCTCTTGGAGTTGTGGTTTTATAGAAGAACGCTGAAAATTAATTGGACAGCAAAAATTCAATCTGGACATTGTGAGCGAAGCTAAGACAATCACAAACATCAGAAAGAAGCAGTCATCTTTTGTCAACACGACTCGACTACTTTACACAGTTTCACTATAGGTAATGCAGTAATAAAATGCTGCTTGGAGCCAGGATATCAAGTGTGTGAGTTGAGTTGAGAAGTTGAGTTGAGTCAACTACTGACATCACATCACTAGGGACAATCCCATACGAGCTGCGTCCTTATCTGCAGCGCGTGCAGGTCCGCAGGGCCGAATGGATAAGAACGCGTTTTCTTAAACATCTGGTGCGCTGATGTCGAGGTACGCAGTTCAACCCATACACCGGACAGCTGGACTAAAATGTTGACCTGTAGTTCTTGACTTGGGGACGTAAATTACAAGTACCTCTGAAGTCAGAGTGGGTTCGCCTGATGGCAAGGGACACGATTAGTAGTGAAAGCTAATCCACACGCAAAATTCAGTTCATCACTACGATAAATAGTGTCTATTGACTACTCTTGAGTTCAAAGCTAGCGAGCGAGCGCTATATATATATATATATATATATATATATATATACTATATATATATATATATATATATATATATATATATATATTATATATATATATATATATATATATATATATAATCTGCATTGTGCGGACAGATCATGAGGTAGAGGCACTGAGGTGGCGGTTTAATTGAATTTTTGCACTCGTAATTGTTGAATAGTTCTTTTCACATTAGAAATAAACTTGTTCACATTAGAATAGTTGCTACAAATTTCTTTAGTTCAATCATCTTGTGCCATGCCAGCTGGCGTAGGCGTTCATATTTCTTCACAGATCTCGGTCTTTGGTGTTCTGGATCAACTCTGTTGATAATTTTCCCCCATACCACCGTTTCAGTCCATCCATGATATTTTCTCTTGGTTTTTCCCGGTTTCTTTTCCCATTTCCAGTTGTCACGATGTTCTCCAATGCCCGAAGAAAGCTGTTGTCTCATTGTTGTATATAGTATTCTAGTTTCATAAGCCTCTTTCAGGCATTCAGTGTTAGTTACTCCAGCAGTCCAAGAAATTCACAACATTCGTCTCAGGAACCACATCTCTGTTGCTTCCAAGTTCTTCCTAATTTGTTCATTTACATTCCAAGATTTACTGCCATACAGCAAAACTGGTTCTGTTTAACATTTCAGCACTCTCTTTCTTACATTCAAAGATAGTGACTTACTGTATAAGATACTTTTCCTGTTCTGATATACAGCTTTAGCTTGACCTATTCTGTTCTTAATCTCTGTTTTTCATCTTCCATCTGGTGTTATTTTCTTCTTCTTCTTCTTCTTCTTCTTCTTCTTCTTCTTCTTCTTCTTCTTCTTCTTCTTCTTCTTCTTCTTCTTCTTCTTCTTCTTCTTCTTCTTCTTCTTCTTCTTCTTCTTCTTCTTCTTCTTCTTCTTCTTCTTCTTTTTGCGTTCATCCGGAGTTTTTTTTTCGGACGTGACTGCGTTGTGCCTGTTTACAGCAGAGCTGCGTTCTTAGCGCCGTTAGGCCGACACATCCGACTTCTGCGGGCATTTGTTGACCGGGTTAACCTTCCCGGGGTTTCTTAGGACGTTTGACTCTCACTGTTGTGGTGTTATCCCCCATCCCAGCTGGCCCATATAGAACAGCCAAAGGCATCCTGGTCAGTCCTCAAGGGAAGGCAGAGGCAGACCATGGGAATTCCCCGCCATCCAAGGAGGCTTCCATAATTGCAGAGCCAACACACAGCGCTCTGGTATTGGGCTCACCCAAGGAATCGTCATGTCCTGCACATGGCTGCTTAGCCTCACTTCCGTATATTGGGTCTTCCGTTCACCATAGGCTGTTCTTCCGGAAGCCTGTGTAACTGCCATCACCTCCATCGTCATGCTGCTCGTGGTCATAGAGTGGGCACCACTGGATTCTTGAACGGTTCGGCCCGCTGAACGGGTTGTAAATGCCCACGCACTTCTCTGCTGCTTTACAACAGATCCATCTGTATAGATGAGCACTTCAGGGCTATCTGAGTGTTCATAGATGAGCGCGTTAACCGCAGCATTGACAGCGGCAGGGTTCTGCTCTCTGCTCCGTCTGTCGAGTGTGATAATGCAGGCGAAAGTGCACTTAAAAGCTGGAGGCATCGGCACCCATTCCTTGCCGGGGGTGATACTGGTAAGACTGCAGACCTGTCTGACGACATCTTCCGCCCGACCCATCCATGATTTGCCCCTCTTTAGCCTGTCACCCTTTTCTCTGAATATAGCGTCATGCAGAGGGTGCTGCTCATCTCCACTTATTCTTAAGTATGCACGAGCTCTCCATATCTTGATCCTGTGTTCCATTGTCGGGAAGTCAAGGAGGTATCTCATTGCTACACAGCTGGTGTCTCTCGTGCAGCCCAAAATGATGCGTATGGCTTCGTTTTGTACCTTTTCAAGTCTTCCAATATGTGTAGGGCTGACAGTGAGGATGGCCAGAGCATACTCGATGCGTGAAAGCACAAGTCCTTGGAACATAAGTATTAGCAGTCTTTGCTCGATATTGGCAGTCGCCATGACTCTCATTGCTGACAAACCTGTTCGAGCTTTCGTTATGACATAATCGACATGATCTCTGAAGGACAGGCTACGATCAAGCCTCACGCCAAGATATGTCATTGACTGGGTTCTACTCAAAATGCTCCCATCAATTCTTACTGCCGGCATGTCTGTTTTCACAATATGGCTGTTTAGGGATAACCATGTAACCGATGCCTTTGCAGGGTTGACACGGGCATCGGCATCAGCACACCATGAGGAAATTCGATCTAGAATGCCACTAGGTATTTAAGTTTACCCACTTTGTTTAGTAAGAAATGTTGTCATTGCGAATTGTTGTCTCACTTAAAATATCAATACAATAGTTTTCACTAAACAATTTCCTTTAGTTTAATAATTATAATGACTGCGCAGTGTTTGAAAATATTGCCGGTCCAAGTTTTGTATTCACCCTCTATGAAGTTCATGCAACGTAATAGGTAAATACAAAACTTGGACTGGCAACATTTTCAAACACTGCACAGTCATTAAAAATACATCCTGTATATTACAATATGTCTACTGCGATATTAACAACTTTTAGGTCATAACTGTGACACACCTCTACTTCCCATTTTCTGCTTTCCATTTTTGTTCACTTTATTTCGGTCCAGACCTACTTTTTGTTATGCATTGAATCATTTAATCTCAGCTTTATCTTCAGCCATCTTATGCAATTATCGTCTGCCGGCGCTGAGGTCCTGTGTTTGAATCCGCGTCGGGGCGAGTTGTTAAAATCGACCTGGGCTGGCAGGTCAACCCAGCGTCAAATGGGGACCGGAGGTCAGCTGGTCAAATGGATAATAGCACTCGTTCTTAAATATCCGGTACGTTGATGCTGATTTAGGTGGTTCAATCCATACACGGGACTGTTAGAGTAAAATGTTGACTTCTCGTCCTTGACTTGGGATCGTAAATTACTAGAACCTCTGGTTAGCCTGATGGAGAGGGACATTGGTAATAGGGAAAGCTAATCCACACGGAAAATTCAGTTCTGTGCTACTAGAAGTAGCGTGTATGGACTACGCTTGAGTCCAAAGCGAGCAAACGCAAACAAACATGGGTACCATACAATATATTGGGAAGTAAAAGCGACCAAAGTGATACTGAGCACATCACTCTTCGAGTGTCGACTAAAGTAAATCGTGTGTCCTTTACAGGACGTTGCAATCTACCCCGGCAATGCTTTTTGTTTGGCTGTTTGTGATTTACTAAGCAATGTTTACGTTCAGTAGTTTACCATGGCTTTCTGAACGTCCGATGCTCATACTATCGAAATCAGCGCGAGGCGGCTGATTTTGAACCGTCGACTCTGTATATCGGGGAACTATGAAACGTATTCAGTACCCCCAAGCCAGAGCTGCAGCGAGTGCCGATTGGCCCATAAAAATGCGCCCAGCACCATATGCCTAATGGGCCTTAAGGCACGTAAATTTCCTGTACTTTTTACTTACTTCATAATCATCATCCAGTGCCTTGCCGGCTGGCATACAGCAATGATCTACCACGTAGACATCAAACTGGATGGATAAGCCACATAAGCCTCTCTACAAATTACCATCTCCGACGGCATGGATCAATTCGTGCGTTGACTCCCTTCCGTGCCATGACACTAGACTGCTCAAGAATCTTCTCACGCTGTCTTCTTCTATCTCTCTTTCTGCAAATCAGTCCGGGTGTTATAACATTGTTCAAGTTTTTGTCTTCTTCTAATGTGGCAAAAGAAAAGAAAAAAAACCAGGACTGCCTCTTTCTGATGTTTGTGATAAGTTGTCTTTGCGACTCAGCTTCCTTCAAAACGTTAAGGTTGCTCATTTTGACTGACCAATTAAGCTTCAGCATTCTTCTATAAAACCACATCTCCAAGACTTCCAGGGATTTTTTCACATGTTTACTAATTGTCCAGGATTCGAAGCCGTATGTTAAAACTTGTTCTATGTAACATGCAAGAACTCTTTTTCTAACCTTTGAGGACAAATGTTCTTCATGTGATAGAACGCAGTTTTTGCTTGTCCTATTCTGTTCTTTATCAGAAAAAAAAATCTGATGGCTGTGGATGAAAAGCAGGCGACAGATATTTGCAGGTTATTATCTCCAATTTCACGACACTAGGCAGATTATCTCTTTTTGGAGGTGGGGGGAGGGGGCATAGACAATGTATGGTCACTGTTAAGATAGAAAGCAATGGCAAACTACCTTCTTCACAGATGCCAAGAAAATAATGTTTTGCAATTTAATCGAAAATCAGGAAAATGCAGAAAATACCATGGACAGACAGAAAAACCAATGACCAAGTCCTACAAGAAACAAATGGAAACCGTAAACTGATTAGAAAAATTAGACGTAGACAGACACAATTATTTGGACACATTATGAGAAGAAATAAATTGGAGAACATGGTAATAACTAGCAAGATTTTTGGGGGGGGGGGGGGAGAGAACAAGGGGGAGGCAGAGAAGTAAATACCTGTATGGCTTGGCCACATGGTCGAGATAAGAACACTGAGCTGATTCACTACTCTGGTGATCGTGTGAGATGCCGAAACATGACCGCCCACGCTTATCGGCATGGCACATGATGGATTATGATGATGAAAAAGCGAAAAAACAACACAACAATGTCACGCATAGTCTCAAAGAACAAGTAAAATATTAAGCAAACAATGTCTCGGAACAATAAGTTCCAACACCGCTGATGAATCTCCACAATAATTTATTGCAATCTGGCAACATGTAGATTGAACGTGCCACATTCAAAATAAATTGTAAATTCTAACCGGCAGAAGCATGCTATTATATAAATATATTTGACGATTTATATTATGAAATAGCAGCTCACAGAGAAAGTCACATTATCATAATAGCGAACTGAAATAATTTACACTGAATTTAAAAATCGACATCACTGCAATTGAGACATTCTCACACATGCTCTGTTATCTGTACCCTCAATCAAAAGCCCGCTGAATATTTCCCATGCTATTTCCAGTAGCAGTTTAACTGAGCATCGGACTACAATGACTGCTAGGCAACAGACTCTGGATCGACATGGAGTCGTTATTTATGGGAATTGGTTTGTATAATAGGAACCCTCAAGCAAACTTTCCAACAGGCCAATGCTGGAAAAGAAGCATAGCAAACATTCATGGCAGAAGAAGAATAGGGAAACGAAACATCCCCCTGTAGTTTCCGTTAGGCTTTAAGTATCGTCCAGATTTTCTACTCACTCCCTTCTTAGCCAGTCTTTCCAGATATGAATACTCCGTTTGAGTTGAGTTGAATCAAGAACAGACAGCACAACACATCATTCCCATACTTGCTCCGTCCTCATCTTCACCAGCCAGCGATGAGTCCCAATGCTAATGGTACCAGTAGCAGTCTGATCATGTGTCGGTCTGGCCTTTTCTCGGAGTCTTGAGTATCGGCCAGGTCCTCTGGTCACTCCTCGCCGCACCATTCTCCCCAAGCCATGATGATCTACCCGTTCTTCTGCACCATACACACAACTCCAAAGGGCACAGTCTATACCTGCATTCTCCTGCACCAATACCCCACTAAGTGGTGCAGACCCAGCCAATCTGCCCGCCTGCTCGTTTCCCACTACACTAACATGTATTGCGGAAAAATCCAACACATGCTCTCTATTTTTGATTGTTGAATGGAAGCCTACCACTCTGCCCGAAGCATGCTTGTCTTCACCGTTCTCATCATACTTTATTAACTCATCTGTTCAGGAGCACTCTCCACTAACTGAAACAACAGCAGTCTTAAGCATTTTATGCGGAACTACAAAAGAAAATGGCAAAGAGTCAGTGGCAGCAACGTGGACAGAGGCATCTAGATAACATAGCGGTGAGGGGAGATCCTGTACAGTACGTTACTGCTTCGGGGTGAATTATTTTATCACGATTTACTGCCTTAACCGGCTCTGTGGCGAAAAGGTTACTGACGCAATTCGTAATCCCATACACCGCATTCGAAATACCGCTGCGGGCGATTTGGCAGCAGACCACCCTGTCTTGGTTTACATACAATGGTATGAGTGCCGGCCGGCTGCAATGGCAGAATACTGAATGTAAACTTGCCAAGAAATCACAGTTAAAAATACTGGGGTTGAATGCGACCTCCTGTAAAGGATATGCAACTTATTAACTACATAACCTCTATATCTGTGATTATGTCCTACCATGCCAGTCCTTTTGTGTCCTGTGCGGAGTCTGAAGATGGCTACTTGTCCACTTCGGCGGAGTTGAAAAAATCCATAATTTTTCTGGTGGCCTGGATGCTGTGATTCCCACGTGGGTCTATAAATGCTTCTTATAAACTAAACATCCACCTTGACCTCATGGTATGTTATGTCTATCTGTACGAAACTTTCTTTGCCAATCTGTCTGCCTCTTTTGTCTTTTTGTTGCTGTTGTTGTTGTTGTTGTTGTTGTTGTTGTTGTTGTTGTTGTTGTTGTTGTTGTTGTTGCCTCAGTCCGGTATGACATCACACTGATGTTGGACAACAGGATGTCTTCATCCGACATACAGGACTTCACGCTGGAGTTCACAGCCAGCGAACACAAGCAAGCAAGTTCTAACATAGCCCTTGGATATTTTAAGCAATTTAAGTGCGAAGTTAAGTACAGTCAAACCTCGGTTTTCGTTGCCTTCGGGTTTCATCGATATTTTTTTGCGAAAAATGTGTCTCGGTTTTCGACGATTGCCTCGAATTTCATCGATGTGCCACATTACCTCGCTGCTAATTTTGCGAAAACAAAGGGATCCACGTGTTTTTCTGCTCCGTGTGGCGTTGTTTGTTGTGAGAGCATCACTTGTTAATAATAAAATACGAGAGCCGCATTAAGACTGCTGAAATCGGCCGCATGTACGGGAAGTCGTCACCCTTGATAAGTTTCATTGTGGCGAACAAGGAAGCAATAAAAGAGGCTAATGTAGCGAAAGACTAACGAAACAGAGATCGCAAACAATTGAAGAAGTCGAACAGTTATTATTACTTTGGATAAATCAAAAGCAGTTACAGTTAGATGGCAATTCTGTTTCGCAGGCAATCATATGTAAAATGGTAAGTCTGATGTATGCCGATCTCATTAAGAAAATGATTGGGACGAATGTTAGTGTGCTTAGTGATTTAAAGGCAACAGAGTATGGTTTGAAACATTTAAAAGGCGCACTGGCATACATTGTGTTACCAGGCACGGCTAAGGTGCGAGTTCGGACACGTCTGGGGCCGAAAAATAGTTTTAAAACTATTATTTTCTATAAAATGTATTTTTTTTTTTTTTGTTGCTATGTATTTTGGAGTGTCTTGAACGAATTAATTGAATTTACATTGATTCGTATGGAAATAATTACCTCGGTTTTCGTCGGTTTCAGATTCCGTCGATTGTTTTCGGACGGATTATCGAAGAAAACCGAGGTTTGACTGTACAAGCAAAGTAACACATACACATAAAGCGAATACAGATTGCAATATTAGTTCACATCAAACTAATGTAACCAAAGTTATTGCTCAACCGAGGTTGTTTTGGCATTCTCATGATCTCGCAGATGTCTGTACAGACTTTGGATGTAGGTGAAGACACATTTCCAATCCGGGTTTTTCATTTTGACCATGTCTTCGACATCCAGTAAAGGTGAGATGTCGGCTTGCTTTCTGTTGAAGAATACAAAGGATATCTGTACACAGTTTACGGAAGATGATGAGCAGCTTGATCTGTTAGCCGTTAGTTAGTTAGTCGCGATTTCAACTTCACGGCAAAGGGTCGCCCCATTATGCTCCGTACCTGTGCCAGTGAGTATCACAAAAAATGCTCCTCACTGCCCCATGTGAAAAGTGGAACAGACAGGAGTCTCGACAAACCAAAAGCCCGTACAGGTATCTATGCATAATGCTGCTGCCATAATGCCAACACAACAGTCCGCCACGAAGAGTACAGTTCATCGTCGATGAAAGCGGCAATCACTAGAAAACTATCAGCCACACATTACTGGATAAGGCAACCCTGTTAGTTCAGCGACCAGCCGGCCGCCGTTTTTCGTAACATGCAGTTTACGCTATAAATAAATGGGAACAGATGTTAAGGCACTCCACAAGAAATGCATAGCTCACAGTGTCGCTCCACGCACTCAACTCAGTGGCAGGGCGACGGAACCATCTGTAACAGAGGGGGACTGAGTTTAAGGGATTTACGTACCTCGGTCAGTGTGGCCCATAGTCCCGCAAACCAGCAGTGATTTCGGGTCAGGTCGAATCACTAATAACAAACGGGCAGTAGAGTGGAAGAGTACAGGAAGTCATCAACACCATGTGTCATGCCAGCTGGCGTAGGCGTTCATGACTCTTCACAGATCTCGGTCTTTGGTTTTCTGGATAAACTTTGCTGATAATATTACTCAGTGTAACCGTCTCAATCCACCCAGCATTATTTCTCTTAGTCTGCTTCTGCCTCTCTTCCTCTCGATCTTTACAGTAGGTCAACTAAGTTTATTACGTTAGGTCGGTATACATAAATAAATTAGTATACATTTGGTCGGTAGAAATAAATTAATTAGTATACGTTTGGTCGTAGAAATAAATAAATTAGTACGTCAGAAACACAGCGGTACGTGTGTCGAGAACATCCTCCTGCCACGTTTGTCACAAAAATGACAGGTTGCAAAAGCGCATTTCAAAGCTGGAACATTCTACAACAGTGGTTCTCAACCGGTGGAGGAACCCCCCCCCCCCTCCCATGGGGGACTTTTAGGGTTATCGGGGGAGGGGGGGGGGAATTAAGATTATTTCTAGATCGGGTTAATACTTCTTCTTCTGCGTTCATCCGGATTTTTTTTTCTCCGGATGTGACAGCGTTGTGCCTGTTTACAGCAGAGCTGCGTTCTTGCGCCGTCAGGCCGACACATCCGACTTCTGCGGGCATTTGTTGACCGGGTTAACCTTCCCGGGGGATCGGGTTAATACAAGAACCGATGATATTATATTGTTTTTTCCCTTCATACTTTACGGTTCTGTACTTCTCGCCTTTCTGAAATTCATTTTTATAACGTAAGTAGACCCGCAAATCACGTTTTAAGTAGACGTCTAGACTAGATCTAGTATTCATTCATTCATTCAGTAGCATGTCCTTTGCAGAACCTCGCTCCCATAACAACCTTCCGGAAAACCTCTCGATCATAAGCAAGATGTCCCGCGTCCGATACACCCATCTGGAGATCATCCGCCACATCCTGCACCCATCTTCTCTTTGGCCTTCCTCTTCCTCTCTTCCCAGGTATATACCCCTCCATTATTATTCTCTCCAAACTTTCATGACGTTTCAAGTGACCAAAATATTTCAATTTTCTTTCTTTTATCGTCTTTAATAGCCAACCTTCTTCAGTATTCAGCTCTTGAAGTATGGATGCATTTGTTATTTTCTTTACCCAAGATATTCTTAGAACTCGTCTATGACATTTATATTCAAAGGCATTTATGCGCTGTTCAGCTTGTTTAGTAAGTGTTCAGGTCTCACAAACGTATGTTGCAATGGGAAAGATGCATGCTCTTAAAAATCTAATTTTTGTAGTTCTGTCTGTCCCATTCAATAATTTATTCAGTTGTTTTAGTCTTTGAAGAGCAATTGATAGTCGTCGTTTAATTTCTTTCATTCTGTTAACGTTGTTGGTAATCAATGACCCAAAATATTCACAATTTTCCACCACCTCCAATTTTTCCTCATTAATATATATTTCTTTCTCCATAGTGGTTTTATCTGTATGCATTATCTTTGTTTTTGCAATGTTGAGATACAAGTTGTGATTTTCACTATTCAATTGGGTTGAGGCTATTAGATTTTCTATATCAGTCTGTGTTGTGGATAGCAATACTGTATCATCAGCATACCGAATCTCTGGTATGTCAAGACCACCAATATTTAGGGCATCATATAGCTCCCTGTTTATATCATCTCTTACATTTCTCATTATATTTTCGGCGTACAGGTTAAACAAATAGGGGGACAGCACACATCCCTTACGGACTCCTTGCTTGATGTCAAACCAATCTGACCCCTCTGCTGTGTGTCCACCGTGACGAGGTAGAGGGGCTTGTGCGTCCCAATGACCCCAAGAGCTATGCCGACGGTAGCACAGCTACTGGTAGGGCCACCCATGTCGGACAGGTCAAGGGAGAGGGACCAGACGAAGAGACACACAAACCTGCTGCCTTGTAGGTAGACTGGGGACAGTCAAAGGCTAGGGAAAGCACCCCAAATACATGCTTGTCGAAATCGGATGCACTGAGCCACAGGCTTGACAAAGCAGTGCAACGTGAAACCTGCTGCCTTGTAGGTAGACTGGGGACAGTCAAAGGCTAGGGAAAGCATCCCGAATAAATGCTTGTCGAAATCGGATGTACTGAGCCACAGGCTAGACAAAGCAGTGCAACGTAACTTAATTCATGATGTCACAAATCAAAATTAATCGATATGGTGCTAATCCCGTGAAGTCCCATCAGCGGTGATAGTGCCGGGCCCCCTGCCTCGAGGGGGTCCACCCATGACTACTGGTGGTCACCTTCCCCTGTGCTGTGGAGTCAAGGCACAGAGGAGTAGGTTAAGAGCTATTGACCAAATACCCCGGACACTCAACATACTACAGTGGAATGCCGAAGGAGTTTACAAGAAGAAAGACTCCCTAACACAGCGTCTTCATAAAGATAGAATAGATGTGGCATGCATTCAAGAGACACACCTCAACGCCAATCACAAATTCTCAGTCAGAGGATATCAGGCCACACGTTTCGACCGCGAAGGACACAAAGGAGGAGTTCTAATACTTACACGAAATACAATACCTTGCAGCGAAGTATCTGTGATCTCTAACAACCAAACGGAAATTATAGGTGTTGATATAATGATAAAGGACGTGAAAATAAGAATCTACAATCTGTATAGCCCAGCAGATAAGGATCTTACACTCTCAAACATGAAAATAACTGACACAAACTGCATTATTGTCGGAGACTTTAATAGCCGTTCAGAAAGATGGGGATACCCAGATACTGACAAAAGAGGAGATGAATTGGAGGACTGGGAAATAGACTCAAATCTCCATCTACTCAACAAAGCGGATGACACACCGAGCTTCTACTCCAGAAGATGGCTTACCACTTCTACTCCAGACTTAGCTTTCTGCACAGGAGACATCCTCCACAAAATTGATCGCCATGTGCTGGACCAATTAGCAGGTAGTGACCACAGACCAATCAAGCTTGAAATGAATATGGAGTATGTTCCACAGGAGCAAACGCCCTTGCCCCGCTGGAATTACAAACGAGCAGATTGGGACAGATTTGCCATACTAACAGACAAATATTGTGAAAACATAAATACACGATATGGCAACATAAAGCAAATGGTGGAAAGTCTAAACAGAGCAATAATACAGGCAGCCACTGAGTCCATTCCAAGAGGAGCGAGGAAAAATTACAAACCATACTGGACTGAAGAACTACAAAGTTTGGAGGACAAAGTTGAAGATGCCAGGAAGACAGCAGAGAGAGAACAAACAATTGAAGCAAACATCTCTCTCAAAGCCATCTCAGCAAAATATAAAAGAACAGTAAATCAAACAACAAGAGATTGTTGGAGGGAAAAAACAGAAAACCTGAATTTTGACAGGGATGGAAACAAACTATGGAAACTAGTGAAAGCCATGAACAATGAAGGACCTAGAAACAAACAAATAACAATTAAACAAGGAAATGCCTTGCTTACAGGCAAAAAGGCTGCAAATGCACTAATGGAACACTATGCAAATGCAAACCACATTGATATTACAACCGAACAGAAGAAAGCAATCAAAGACAAACAGATACATCATAGAAATAAAGAGACAGCAGCAGAATATATGATGGCAAATCTAACAATGGAAGAAATGGAACAGGCAATGAATACCCTAAAAAAGAAGAAATCACCAGGAAAGGATGGAATCACAAATGAAATGCTAATAGGACTAGGCACCAAGGCAAAGAAGAAACTACTAGCAGTCCTAAATAACAGCTGGAAGAGAGGAATAGTCCCACAGGCATGGAAGGAAGCTATACTAATACCAGTCCCAAAGAAAGGAAAAGACCTGGAAGAACCAAATGGCTATCGACCTATCAGTCTACTTAGCTGTGTAGGAAAATTAATGGAACGCATTATCAATGGCAGGCTAACATGGCATCTGGAAGAAAACAAACTCTTAACACCACACCAAGCAGGATTCAGAAAATACAGATCCACTGAAGATCAAATAACCTATATAGCTCAGGAAATAGAGGATGCCTTCCAAGAGAAAAAGCACACACTAGCAGTCTGGATAGATTTAGAAAAAGCATTTGATAAAGTATGGAAGGAAGGACTGAAAGTAAAACTGCAAAACATGCATGTTTGTGGAAAAATGTATAAATGGATCAGCCACTACCTTGAGAACAGAACTGCCAGGACAAAAGTACAAGGACAAACAAGCAAAATGATGCTGCTGGAGCAAGGTGTCCCCCAAGGAGGAGTTCTTTCACCAACATTATTCCTGCATATATAAATGACATCACAGAAAATTTTCCAGCCAGAGTACACACATCCTCCTTTGCAGATGACCTAGCCATATGGACATCTGAAGAATATATTAGTACAGCTAACAGCAGAATACAGCAAGCCTTATTAGCGCTAGAGGACTGGTCAAAATCATGGCTAGTGAAGATAAGTGAGGAGAAAACAACATGCACAGTGTTCTCCCTCTCAAATAAAACTCAGCAACCTAAGTTGGTATTGAATGGAAAAATATTGCGCCATGAAGAAAATCCAAATTATCTAGGAGTCACCTTTGATCGTCGCCTGACATGGAAGACACAGGTTGAGACAAATCGAACAAGAGCAAGGCAGAGAATGGCAATCATGAAAAAGCTTGCTGGTACAACGTGGGGAGCAGATGAGAAAGTTCTCAAGAAGTTATATACTGGACGGGTGAGGCCAGTACTGGAATATGGCATTGCAGCTTGGGCAACAGCAGCTAAGTCAAACTTTAACAAAATAAGTAGAGTCCAAAACCAAGGAATGCGAATCATAACTGGAAGCCTGAAGACAACGCCTATTAATGAACTAGAAAAGATCACTTGTTTACAACCAATGCAGGATAGAAGAGATAGCAGAGCCCAGCAACAAGCAGAAAAATTTAGAAGATTGACAGACCACCCTATGTACAACAGATTTAATGGTTTTGGAAAGGGAAGACTGAAGCGTAGCAACTTTGTAGAACTGCAAAACGAAGGATTAGGGCAGATCCTATACTTAACATATCAACAGTCAAGCCCATACACAATGCACACAAGTTCCCAGCTTGGAGACAGCAGCAACTGCCTGAGATGATAGAAAACATTCCTGGTATTGAGAAAAAGAACACTCAGCATGAAACCGAAAGAAGAGAAATAACCCTAAACTACATAAAAGAACATTACCCAAGCAGGAAATTGGACCCATGCATATACAGATGGATCAGCCAAAAATTCAATAGAGAATGGAGGAGGAGGAATTCTTCCTAAATTTAAAAAAATGGAGTGAAAAAAACACATTCATGGCAACTGGAAAATTTTCAAGTAACTTCAAAGCGGAGGTAGAGGCTTTGAAAACTGCAGCAGAAATGCTCCTGATGGAGGAAAATAAAGAGAAGCAAATAGCTATCTTCACAGATGCAAAGTCAGCTGTCTCAATACTGAAGAGCAATAACAGCACAGAAACTAACTGACCTAAGAGCAGCACTCCATGGTCTATGCCAGAAATCCAAAAAAGTTGTAATACAGTGGATCCCATCACATTGCAGTATACCTGGAAACGAAGAGGCTGGACAGACTGGCAAAAGAGGGCGGACGACTACCACAGCCTGACATAGACATAACCTATAATGAGGCAAGAGGTTGATAAAAAGCACTTATAGAACCAAATGGGAATCTGAGCATCCAGGCCATCAGAAGGATGATGCATATTACAAACTCGACCGAAGAGAACAAGTAGCAATCTTCAGACTCCGCACAGGACATAACAGGCTGAAATACCACTTGTTCAATAAACTAAAGATAGGAGATACCGATGAATGTAATTGTAGAACTGGAAAAATGACAGCAAAACATTTGCTGCAGGATTGCCCAACGTATGCAGAACAGAGAAAGATATTTTGGCCCACACCTGCTTCATTTGAGGACAAGCTCTATGGAGATGTCAACAAGCTCAAGTTGACCGCAGCTTACTTTAACTACATACAGGTGACATTTAAAGGTGCATGAAGACCCAGAGGCATGAAATGGAATATTGCTTGGATAGCAAATCCATTATGTGGAAAGTCCAAATCGAAAGCTCGCTGTGTGGGCTTCATAAAAGGTGGAAAAGTGTCCTAGTGGCACGAAATGGAATATTGCTTGGATAGCAAATCCGTTACGTGGAAAGTCCGTATCTAAAGCCCACTGTGTGGACTTCATAAAAGGTGGAAAAGTGTCCTAGTGGCACGAAATGGAATATTGCTTGGATAGCAAATCCATTACATGGAAAGTCCGAATCGAAAGCTCACTGTGTGGATGTCATCTGCAGACTGCATACTTCTGGTTTCCGGAAGAACAGCCTATGGTGAACGGAAGGCCCAATATACGGAAGTGAGGCTAAGCAGCCATGTGCAGGACGTGACGATTCCTTGGGTGAGCCCAGTACCAGAGCGCTATGTATCGGCTCTGCAATTATGGAAGCCTCCTTGGATGGCGGGGAATGCCCATGGTCTGGCCCTGCCTTCCCTTGAGGGCTGACCAGGATCTTTGGCTGTTCTATATGGACCAGCTGGGATGGGGGATAACACCACAACAGTGAGAGTCAAACGTCCTAAGAAACCCCCGGGAAGGTTAACCCGGTCAACAAATGCCCGCAGAAGTCGGATGTGTCGGCCTAATGGCGCAAGAACGCAGCTCTGCTGTAAACAGGCACAACGCAATCACATCCGAAAAAAAAACTCCGGATGAACGAAGAAGAAGAAGAAGAAGAAACCAATCTGATGTCTCGCCATCTATTCTAACCGCTGCTTGCTGATCTAGATAGAGCACTCTCATGAGTTGTATTACATGTGATGGAAAGCCCATATTCCTCATGATTTCCCAAAGTTTCTGATGTTGTACACAGTCAAATGTCTTTAAATAATCCACAAAACATGAAAATAGGTTTACATTAAATTCTCTGCACTTCTCTATTATTAAGCGCATATTGAGAATGTGATCTCTTGTTCCTCATCCTTGTCTAAATCCAGCTTGAACCACGTTAATTTCTTCTTCCATTTTCTTACGAAGTCTTCCCATTATGATTTTTAGTAGAATTTTACTTGTTCTTCTTCCATTTTCTTACGAAGTCTTCCCATTATGATTTTTAGTAGAATTTTACTTGCATGACTGATCAGGGCAACAGTTCTATCCATCCATCCATCATGTGCCATGCCGGTAAGCGTGGGCGGTCATGTTCTGCCATCTCACTCGATCACCAGAGTCGTGGATCAGCTCCGTGTTTCTGTCTCGACCATGCCACAAGGCCAAGCCATCCAGGTACTTGCTTCTAGGTCTTCCCCTTGGTCTGTTCCCCTCGATCTTACCAGTTGTCACCAAATTCTCCAATCCATTTCTTCTCATAACATGCCCAAAAAATTTTGACTGTCTACGTCTAATTTCTCTAATCAATTTACGATCTTCATTTGTTTCTTGAAGGACTTGTTCATTACAGTTCTATAGTTGGTGCATAATTTCAGGTTGCCCTTTTTTGGTTTTGGAATGAAGATAGTTCTCTTCCAATCTTTTGGCCAAATACCATATTTCCATATCTTTCTACATAATGCGTGATAGATTTGTATGCTTTCTTCTCCTCCCGCTTTAATTAGTTCAGCTGGTATCTCATCACATCTACCATTCTTCAGGTTCTTTATTGCCCATGCAATTTCATCTAATGAGGGTTCAGGTTCTGTCTCTGCTGTCGTTGGCTCATGTATCTCATTCACAACCTCACATTCACTCATATACATTCCACTGCAGTACTCCTGCAATCTTTCTAGAATTTGTCTAGATTCTGTTAAGGTATTTCCCATCTTGTCACAGATAACATTCAACTGAGGTTGAACATTTCTTGTCAATAACTTCATTTCTTTGAACATTTCGTAATCTCTTCCAGTCTTATGATATTGCTCTATTCTGGTACAACAATCTTGTATATATTGAGTTTTGTCCTTTCTTGTGTTCTTTCTTTGTTGTAGTATGCGTTATTAAATTTAGCTTAAAATTTTACGTATACTCTCTGTCTCTGTGTGTGTGTGTGTGTGTGTGTGTGTGTGTGTGTGTGTGTGTGTGTGTGTGTGTGTGTGTGGGGGATTATAGGGAGAAATACGAAAAGGGGGGAATGACATTCTGTACATATGGTAAAGGGGTGCATGGTCCAAGAAAGGTTGAGAACCACTGTTCTACAAGAAGCGAGTTGCATAAGCCACAATCCACCGCAAGGGTATTTAAGACACGAGGGGTGGAAGGCCCAACAGTGGTTTGTTGAGCTGGGTTTTTGTTGTGGTCCAGAGAAAACTACGGGATATATATGTAAAAATGAGCAATTTGGCTGGGATTTTAACGGCCAGGAAAGGCGCCAAAACCAGCTGTAGAACGTACCCAAATATTAGTCGCCATAAGATCACGAAAATGAAGCTCATTGACACATGCCTGGGGTCATTGACATTAAGGAGAATGACCGTGCTTGTACATAAACAAGTGACCGGGAATGAGAAATAATAGATGAAAGTTGAAGACAGTAAGGTGAGTGACCTGGCTACGAGAAAAACAACCAGCCATGAGAAATAATGATGAGGGTGAGTAGAGACCCCAGGGTGGATGGGGGGAGAGACAGTTTTAGGCTGGGGTGTAATGTTGTGGGGAGCCCAGGGAGGGGCTACACAGCAGGATTTAAAAGACAGTGGAAAACTTTGACTGGGGAGTGGAAGCTGAGACCGACTGAGGTTCGGTTCATGTGAAGTCAGGGGACTTCAGGACAGTTGATGTTTTGGCGCCGAACGGATCGGTTGTCGAGGACGTGGGAGTTTAGACTGACTGTGGGTCAGTTCTGGTGTTGTGTTGTTCTCCCAGTTGTGAATGCAGGCTAAAACCCAGTGGGGTTTGGATAGTTAATAGAGGCCTGAACCCAGAGTGGGTTGGATAGTTAGTGGAGACTAGACCCATTGTGTGGGTGTAGTGTGTAAGGTCCAGCTGTGGATAGGAGCTGGATTACCTATCTTGTGAATTTGAGATTAAGCAGGCCGTAAAAAGACAGTGATGTGTGCGCGTTAAGTTGTGAGGTGGATATGGATATTCTATGGATTATATTGTTTCTGGATAATGCGTTATGTTCCGTTTGTCCGTGTTCTTGCTAAAATAAAGGATTATGTGCGCCAACTCAATCTTGTTGAATGACTAGTGAATGTGCACTGAGGGGGTGAGTTATATTGTAAGACAGTTAGATAACTCAACTGACACACCAGGAGTATCGTTACCTAGACAACGACCATATCACGCACTTATCATAAAGAACATCGTGATACTCATATTTCAATATGTGACAGGTGCCACATCGGCTATAGTTGTTACTATCACGTTGATAAAGACTGAAAAAACAGAACTCGTGCCGTAAACTTTTTGGTTACTGAGACCAACCATGTATCAATCATGGAAGCTGATATTGCTTGCATCCTCACATTGTGGTTGTCCAACGTGTAGAGGCTAATTGTGCATGAGCAATATTATCATATAGATTGTGCAACAATCAATAGAAAACCAGCAGTTGCGCACACATTACTGCATAAGGCAAAACCAGCTAGTTCAGCAACTTGCCGGCCGCCATTGCTCACAACTGTTTTATTAACAACACTTCATTGGAAGTTTGGAGGGGAAGAGAGGTAGGGAGAGACCAAGAGAGAAGATGCTGGACAGTGTGAAATAATGGCATGGAGAAACGTCAGTATCAGAAATAATTGGAAGCACAAGAGTCAGAAGGCTGTGGACAGACATGTCACACGGCATGAACTATATAAGAACAAGGCTCAGAGAATGGCTAGCTTCTATAAGAGTGAAGCTGGTGTAGATACTTCATTATAGATTAATATAACCGAATCAAAAGCTCACTGTGTGAATGTCATCTGCAGACTGCATTCTTCTGGTTTCGGGAGGGACAGCCTGTGGTGAACGGCAAGCCCAATATACGGAAGTGAAGCTAAGCAGCCATGTGCAGGACGTGGCGATTCCTTGGGTGAGCCCAGTACCACAGCGCTATGTGTCGGCTCTGAAATTATATAAGCCTCCTTGGATGGTGGGATATGCCCTTGGTCTGCCCCTGCCTTCCCTTTAGGACTGAACATAATGTCTTCAGCTGTTCTAATGGGCCAGTTGGGATTGAGATAATGACACAACAGTGAGAGTTAAACGTGTTACGAAATAGCCGGGAATGTAACCCAGACAATAAATGCCTGAAGAAGTCGGATGTGTCGGCCTAAAGGTACAAATATCGCAGCTCTGCTGTATACAGACACAACGCAGTTACGTCTAAATCAGCATTCCGGACGATCGCAGAAGAAGAAGAAGAAGAAGAAGAAGGAGAAGAAGCAGAAGAAGAAGATGATGATGATGTTGATGAAGATGAAGATGATGATGATGATGATGATGATGATGATTAATATAATATACATTGAAAAATTATGTCTACGCGAAATTATATACACATGAATGCTCGACT
This sequence comes from Cepaea nemoralis, assembly GCA_014155875.1. Taxonomy (NCBI): domain Eukaryota; kingdom Metazoa; phylum Mollusca; class Gastropoda; order Stylommatophora; family Helicidae; genus Cepaea; species Cepaea nemoralis. Next base: position 532,523 of record JACEFZ010012665.1, on the reverse strand, counting down.
ATATGATATTTAGCATAAACAGTCATAACTATATGATAGACAGGGCTTTTTTATAATACATTCTAAGTAGTATACCATAGGTTAAAAACGAAGTATATGTTAGTCGTTAGTCGCGGTTCTAACCTCATGGCAAAGAGTCATCCTATAATGCTATTTTCCTGTACTAGTGACTATCACACAAAATGCTCATCGCTGTCCCATGTGAAAAGTGGAACAGACATCAGTCCCGACAAACCAACGCACAGACATACATGCATAAGGCCGCTCTTAGAATGCCAACACAACATTCCGCTACTAAAATTACAGTTCATTGTCGATGGATGCGGCAGTCACTAGAAAACCAGCAGTTGCACACATATCACTGCATAAGGCAAACCCAGTAGTTCAGCAACTGACCGACCGCCATTGTTCTGAACATGAAGTTTACAATACAAACAACCGTGGACAGATGGATTCCACATGAAATCCACAGCTTACAGTGTCACTCCAGGCACTTAACTCAGTACATAGGCGACGGAACCATGTACTACGAGCACAACATGAGAAAAATGAGCAAGCAAACCGTAGCCAGATACAAAAACGCCCCAGAGCTCAAGAGCCCATCCGCTATGTGGACGGGAAGTCGAAGTCTGTGTAATATTATGCACAAAATGAATACGTTAGTGTATATGACATGTGACAATGGGGTGATTAAACACATACTCTGCTGTATCAAAGGCAAGTGTGAAGTTGTATCGTCTGTTCTTGGCTTCCAGCTGGGAGAAGTCGAAGGCATCTGGGTAGAAGTGATGGATCAGGGCGCAGAAGGCCAGCCCATCGTTCCAGCTTGTGGAGAAGTTGGTTACCTCTACACCCTGGTTTAAAAAATAAATAAGATAGTAATAGAAGTGGGGATTGTATCATCGTTGTCATCGTTGGCATCATAATTATCAGCAGCATCTTCATCATCTTTACCACTATCATCGTCGTCATTATCACCACCACCGCCTTCATTACAATCGTCGTCAAGGTCAACATCATCACCACCACCAGAACCATCATCATCATCATCATCATCATCATCATCATCATCATCATCATCATCATCATCATCATCATCATCATCATCATCATCTCACTCTCATCATCATCACAATCATCATCACTATCATCACCACTATCAACATCACTATCATAATCACTATCTTCAACACCATCATTATTATCATCAACATCACCATCATCATCAGTATTATCACCTCATCATCACTATCATGAACAATATTATCATCATCACTATCATCATAATCACTATCATCAACATCATCATCACTATCATCAACATCATCATCACTATCATTAACATCAACATCACCATCACCATCGCCCAGGTACTGAGATAAGTGGCTTCATTACCATCGTCGTCAAGGACTACGTCATCACCGCCACCACCAGAAGCACCACCATCATCATAAGAATCATCATCATCATCATCATCATCACCACTATAATCATATTCATCATCACTATCAACATCACCATCACTATCATCAACATCATCATAACTATCATCAACATCACCATCATCATCATCACTATCATCATCATCATCATCATCATCATCATCATCATCATCATCATCACTATCATCATCTACATCATCATCATCATCACCATCATCATCACTATCATCATCGCTATCATCAATATCATCATTACTATCATCAACATCACCATCACTATTATCAACATCACTGTCATCACCATCACAATAATCATCACTATCATTAAGATCACCATCATCATCACTATCATCAGCATCATCACCATCATCATCATCATCACCACTATCATCAACATCACCATCATTATCATCATCACTATCATCATAATCACTATCATCAACATGATCCAGTTTATAGCTCATGGCATAGTAAAGCATAGTCACGTTGAAGTACGCGACAAGCGTGGGTTTTGAGCCACGAAAGGCACGCCGACTCGTCGCCGGAGCGAATAAGCAAGGTTCGCGAAGGGGACAATTGAGTCCAGCCGTGGTTGTCGTTGAGTGCGGACACCACGTTATGGACGATAGCAAAGGCCTGATATAGTGCCGCTTAAGATTTTAGATATGTGATAACAGAGATGTTGTGTAATTGTGAACATCTATTGATTTGTGATTGCGTTAGTGTAAGTGAGTAAATGAAAACTGATTAAGCGTTATGTTAAGTTTATACAATTCGCGTTGTGATGCTTCGGATGATAGTGGAGAGAATGAACATTGAATATTAATAGGTAATCAAAGATTCTCTTAAGTAAAGTCCGAGGTAGTTAAAGAGGTGAGGACGTATAGCCAACTAAAAGAATCATTCTCTCGGTAAGTATGAATAGGCCAAGAGAAATAACCACGGTGGTCGACATATATATTATTAAAAATAAATATCAACCCCTAGCAACAATGAATAAATTGAAGCAAAATGACAACTCCCAGTAAAGTCGCGCCATCGCAGTCATGATCATCATTATCATAAAAATCACCACCACCACCACCACCACCACCACCACCACCACCACCACCACCACCACCATCATCATCATCATCATCATCATCATCATCATCATCATCATCATCATCATCATCATCATCATCATCATCATCATCATCATCATCATCATCATCATCATCATCATCACTATCATCAAAACCATCATTACTTTCATCAACATCACCATCATCATCATTGTCGTCAACATCATCACCATCATCATTATCATCATCCCCGGGAAGGTTAACCTGGTCAACAAATGCCCGCAGAAGTCGGATGTGTCGGCCTAACGGCGCAAGAACGCAGCTCTGCTGTGAACAGGCACAACGCAATCACGTCCGAAAAAAACTCCGGATGAACGCAGAAGAAGAAGAAGATTATCATCATCATCATCATCATCATCATCATCATCATCATCATCATCATCATCATCATCATCATCATCATCATCATCATCATCATCATCATCATCATCATCATCATCATCATCATCATCATCACCAACACTACTATCATCATTATGATCATCATCATCATCATCATCATCATCATCATCATCATCATCATCATCATCATCATCATCACCAACACTACTATCATAATTATGATCATCATGATCATCATCTTCAACCTTCTAATAATAAGTCGGACACCGAAACTTCCCAGCCACCGCTCCTTCCTCCTCTACCATCCTTTTGCATCCAGTACCTGATTAATGCCATGGGATGATTAATCATCTTAATGGAATTCCCGTATCTGCCATGGGCTTATATCGCCGAAATGTCATTGCAAAATGTTGTATCAATTAACATATCAATACAGTAGTTTTCCCATATTAACAACTTTTAAGTCATAACGGTGACACACCCTTACTTCTCATTTTCCGCCATCCATTTTTGTTTCGAACAAACCTACTTTTTGTTTATCACTGAATCAGTTAAGAGTATTGTCATTTTGACATATTAAAACCTAGTAAACGCCATACCTGGTATCCTTTGGTCATCGCCTTTGTCCAGTCCAGCAGCATCTGTTTGATTGCCGAAGGACTCCTGGTCAATCCTCTGTTAGTAGAGCAGGCGAGAGCAAACACACGAGGAAAAGGAGGGGAAAAACGGAAGGGAGAGGTAAAGGTAATACTATAGAAAATACTACCACTACATTGTGAAATGATTAGGGTGTTATACATACCTTTGCAGCAGGGGCGGGGAATGCCCGGCATGCGGATCTTATAATGCCCGCGAAACTATGTAATCTGGCCTTGCCAAGGCAACCGCACGCGGACTCGAAATTCAATAATTTTTGTTGTTGTTTAAAATAAACAATTATCAATCAATCCAGTAACAACTATCAACGTTATCAGGGGACAATCCCTTTCAAATTAATTTCCAAAATGTGTCTGATTTTTTTTACAGGATTAGAAAAACAGGGTGTATTTTTAATGACTCTTCAGTGTAAAACCTGTTCCGTGGCGATGGCGTTACGGACGCGATTCGTAATGCCGCTTACTCGCGTTCGAAACACAGCGGTGACCGATTTGGCTGCAGACCGTGTCGCGCTGGTTTTAACGTGTTGGTATGGGAACCGGTCGTTCAGAAAGCAATAGCAAACTACTGAACGTAAAACTTGCCAAGACACCAACAACGGCACTAAAATGCTGGTTTTGACTGCAACGTCCTGTAAAGGATATACAACCACAACAAAAGTGTTTGAAAATATTGCCGGTCCAAGTTTTGTATTTACCTATTATGTTGCATGAACTTTACAGAGGGTGAATACAAAACTTGGACCGGCAATATTTTCAAACACTGCACAGTCATAAAAAATACACCCTATATATGGCTGGGATGGACCGTGATTATAACTTCTTTTATGATGTTGAAAGGGGCAGCGGGAATGGAAATATGAATGACTGAATCTAGCAACAACATCATCAATGCCAGCTAACAACATCACACGCCGCACCAAAGAGAAGCAGTTGCAGCCGCTTCTTTAAGAGTGTGTTTATTAAATGTTTGACCAAATGCAGAAAAGTGATTTTTAAGTTGATAATTTTCTAAGGCCCGCAAATGATGCTTTACATATCCCCAATAATGCCATGAATAACCCAATGATGCTATAAATAACCAAATGATGCTATAAATAGCCAATGATGCTATAAATATCCCAACGATGCTATAAATAGCCAAATGATACTATAAATATCCAAGTTATGCTATAAATAAGCTAATGATTCTATAATTATTCCAGTGACGTTAAACATTTCAAAACGATGCTATAAATACCACAATGATACTATAAATATCCCAGTGATGCTATAAACATCCCAGTGATGTTATAAATATCCCAGTGATGCTATAAATATCATAATGATTCTATAAATAGTCAAATAATACTATAAATATCAAAGTGTTGCTATAAATATCCCAGTGATGCAAAAAAAAAAAAAATCTCAGTGATGCTATAAATATCCCAACGATGCTATAAATAGCCAAATGATTCTATAAATATCCTAAATGATGATATAAATATCCCAACGATGCTATAAATATCCTAACGATGCTATAAATGTCCCAATAATACTATAACAATAGCAATGATGCTATAAATATCCAAATGAGGCAATACATATCCAAAATGATGCCATAAGTGTCCCAACGACGCTATAAATATCCCAATGGCCCTTGGCAGATAAAAAGTTGTCCGCCCCTGTTTTACAGTCAAACGCTGGCTTTCAACTGTTGGTAGTTATGCCTTTCCCATGTAACTCAATCCACGATATGCGACGCTTGCTTCGCAGATACGACAATTTAGACAGACACATGAAGCCATCGCTACAGTGCATTTACATTTGATTTCCTCCATATAACAATCCATATCTCAGTAACCAACTGAGGGAACATGATGAGATTTAGCATATAACCTTATCATCATGTTCACCCAACAAAAACATTTTTGTTCTGGAGATTGTACAGCAGATTTCAATGTTGTTTATATGCGGTATATAATTTACGGGTCAGAGATTAAGTCCATAATTTTAAATGTATTACACCGTCAGCCAGAAAATCAGCGTTCAATGTTGAATATTCTCCGTGGTTCACGGATTGGCCTTATGGCAAGAACCCCGCGCTGTTTAAACTGGGAGTGTTCAGAGGTGTCGTCAATGTGGGTTCTTTCATGAAACCTGATTATTATTTTTTTTTAAAATCTTACCACTTATCGCTAACATTGATATATGTGAATATTGTTCAATGGGATTGAATGTGAAATTGTGTACACTTCAAAGCATCGCAATGAAGTTGTACACATATTTTTGTCAAGAAGCTGATCGCAGGAAACTTTTATACTATTACAAATTCCGAAAAAAGAACAGTGCATGCATTGGGTTTAAGTAAACGGTCAATTCGTCGATGGGTGTAAGAATCTGGAATTAAACCACCACGCAATAACCAAACGGTAGGTAGAAAGGTTATTGTAGACAGCTTTGACAAGGATGTCATAAGGCGAGCTATTATAAAAATGCTTTAAAAAGTCGCTTAAAAGTCGACAGGGTCGACTTCATTGCACCGGGTTCTATCCCATATGGCTCGGTCTCTTTCCGCAGCGCGGAAAGCGTCGCACAAAGCACGAACTCCGCAGCTCTAGCGACGACCCACAGGAGTCTCCGAAAAATTTAACTCGTGAACCGAAGGACGCGGCCCGGAATCGAACCCACAACCTTTGGAGCCCGAGTCAAACGGCTTGACCACTTCGCCGCGGAGACTCCTAAAATTATAAAAATTTTGGATTTTATATCCAGGATTATCCAGCATTATAAAAATGCTGGATACCAAAGAAACAGTGACTGTAAGAAAACTTAGGGTTTGGCTGAGAAAGAACAATAACATAGAGCTATCCAAAACAACTTTGTGGAAAATTATTAGGACGTTAGGCTTCACTTTTAGAAAGTACAAGGGAGGTAGAAATATCCTTTGCGAGCAACCGCATTTAGGAGCCATGAGAAGCAGATACCTACGTGAAATAAGGGAAATGCGCAACGAAAATTATGGCATAGTGTATTTGGATGAAACGTGGATCAATGCGCACCACACAAGTGATAAGGAATGGCAATCAGTGGATGGACAGATAAAGCGATATGTGCCCAGTAGTATAGGACAGCTTTTGGTCATGGCCCATGGTGGTAATACGCATAATGGCTTACTACAGAATGCTGGACTCGTGTTCGTATCAAAGCATACAGACAATAGGGATTATCATAATAAGATGAATGGTAATGTATTTAGAGATTGGCTCGAGAATACAGTGCTTCCATCCCTAGATAGACCGTCGTGTCCAATTATGGACAATGCATGATATCAATGTTGTTGCCCAAGAAGACAAAATACCTACAGCATCGAGCACAAAGGGAGCAATAAAGATATGGCTCCGAATGGAAAACATACCATTTCCAGAAACGTATTTCTAGCTAGAATTGTTGTCCCTTGTAAAACAGACGCCCAAAAGCAAGAAACATCAAATCGACAAGTTAATAGAAGAGCATCGTCATGGGTGCTTGAGACTTCCGCCGTACCATTCTGATTGTAACCCTATAGAACTTGTGTGGGCTAAAATTAAAGGACAGGTGGCAGCTGACAATACTATATTCAAATTGTCTGACGTCAAGATACTAACCCAGTCCGCGCTATTAAATATTGATAGAAGTTAGTGGGAAAAATGTGAGGACCATGTGTTGAAAGAGGAGGATGACTATTGGAGAAAGGATGGATTGAATTTTATGCAACCGAGAGCAGTCATCAACCTACTGGAATCGTCCGACACAGATTAAGGTCTGGGCAGATCGCAGACATTAATCCACATGCACACCTACTTGGATATTTTTACTCCAACTATTCAGAAGAAGAATTGCAGGCCCTTAACATGACAGCATCGGCACAAACAATACAACTTGTCAATAGCAACAGTTTGTATTCCACAGTGATGAATTTTCAATTCCGTAAGCCCTCAAAGGTGACAAACAACTGGCATTGAAAAATAAAAGCTCTAGACGCATTGAATACCAACCGAAGAGTAATATTGTGGAGGGAACTGACATATTGTGGCATAAAAAGAAACGTGAGAAGAAACACGTTGTCAAATGAGGGGACAACACACGAACATACGAATAATTCTATAAACTTCAATGAAAAGAGGACCAACATCTTGACCGTTATGAAGGAAGCCCACTACAGAGACATTCACAGCTATATTCGTCGTGCAAAACAGGTAATCATGTTCCGTCTCAGCAGAGTAGACATTGCACCCACTCCCATACGAATCCGGATACGCCTTGAGTCGTCATCTGAATTGGCGGGGTATTCATTACTGTAAAACAAGTTTGTTAGCGAGAAATCACTAGTTTTTCACCAAATTCATCAAAGAAATGTCGCCGCTTTCCATGTTTAAGTTGTTTTCGGACCTATCAAAGACACACTCCTTGGGTGGGGGGTAAATATAAGACGGCAGGAAAATTTCTATAACGATGCAACAGACAGTTTTCAAAATAATTGATCGTGAATGACGGTATTCATTTCTGGACAGACTATAGTTTTGATATTCAAATACTTGTCACCAATGTAATTTTTATTTTTTAAATCAATCTTTCCAGTTTGTTTTCATTTTTATCCCCCATAGATTTCATCATCATCATCATCATCATCATCATCATCATCATCATCATCATCATCATCATCATCATCATCATCATCATCATCATCATCATCATCATCATCATCATCATCATCATCATCATCATCATCATCATCATCATCACCACCATCATCATCATCATCATCATCATCATCATCATCATCATCATCATCATCATCATCATCATCATCATCATCCAGTGCCTTGCTGGCTGGTGTGGCGATCATGCCTCTCTACAAATTGCAATCTCGTACGGCATGAATCAATTCTCTTCTGTGCCAAGACACAAGACTGTCAAGAATTTTCTCACGCTGTCTTCCTCTATCTCTCTTTCCGCAAATCTTTCCAGTTGTCACATGTTCCAGCTTTTGTATTCACATGACGTGCCCCCCCCCCCCCCCCCCCCCCCCCCCCCCCCCCCCCCCAAAAAAAAAAAAGATGACTGCGTTTTTCTGATGTTTGTGACAAGTTAACTTTGCGACTTAGCTTCCCTTAAAACGTCCTGATTGCTCATTTTGGCTGTCCAGTTAATTGTCAGCATTCTTCTATAAAACCACATCTCCAAGACTTCAAGGGATGTTTTCGCCTGTTTACTTATTGTCCATGATTCGCGGCCGTACGGTAAAATTGGTTCTTTGTAACATGCACAATACAACTGTCATTACTGCCTATAGAACCTTGCTGTGTAAGGAAGGTGTTGGCAGCGGGGTCTTGAGTCTGAAGAATTAAGTCCGCCTGGCTAGTGCAGTCGCCGGGAATTGCACAGGTTAGGGTTTTCTTCTTCCACCCTCCCCCCGACAGAAAAAAAAAATCCATTCGCCTTACCGAGGGTTCGAACCCGGGTGTCCCGAATAGGAGACACTGGACCAGATGCTTCGTAACCTAATACAAATGAAATCCTTATCACTGTGCCGGCTACCGCAATATCTCCAATTTAATCTCAGGTAGATAGCTATTAACACGTGTTTACCCATGTCCAACAAGACTATTAGCACAATTATTGTGCATGTAAGACTTGAAGAGAGTGTTGTGGAGTTCATACTGAGATAACAAACATTCTGCGAATAGAACCAATTCTGTGAGCCAAAATAATCTTCCATGTCTGAGAGAGAGAGAGAGAGAGAGAGAGAGAGAGAGAGAGAGAGAGAGAGAGAGAGAGAGAGAGAGAGAGAGAGAGAGAGAGAGAGAGAGAGAGAGAGAGAGAAACCGGCAACTGATTAAAAAACGTTAATAGGTTGGCAGGGCGCCAGAATGTTGATGGCGGAGAGAATCCTTAACGTCTTGCATCTCAGAAAATATTTAGATAATATTTAGTAGGTCAGCATGGCTGCATGGATAAGAGGGCTCACTCTTACACTTATGGTGTGCCGATGGCCAGGTATCGGGTTCAACCCTTACACAGGGTAGTTGGACAAACATGTTGACTTCTCGTCCCTGACTTGGGGACGTGCATTTCAAGTACCTCAGAAGTCGCAATAGGTTGGCCTCTTGGCGAGGGCCACTGGTAATAAGGAAAGCTAATCCACATGTAAAAATCAGTCAAATGCACTCCCCAGTACTAGCTACGTTCGGACAAGCAAACAGAAAACAAAACAAAAAATAAAAAAGACACAGACTATTTAAGAGTTATTTGCATGACCTTTGTTTACCCGCGTCTCTAATTCTCTTTCTGCACGCATTGTTGTACCTCCCTCTATTTCTCTGTGGCGCAGGGATTACGGACTCAATTTGTAATCCCGCATACCGCGTTCTAACACAGTTGCGGGCCATTTGGCAGCAGACCGCCTTGCGTTGGTTTTCATACAATGATATACGTGCCTGCCCCTTCAGAAAGCAATGGCAAACTATTGAACTTAACGTAAGTAGACTAAACATAGACTAAGTTGAGTCAACACTGTATATACGTAGACAGAGTATTACAGGCAGCAGCATTACAGATAGGTAGAGTCAACACAAAATGTAAGGTGAGTCAACATTACAGGTAAGGTGAATCAACGTTACATGCGGGTCGAATCAACATTACAGGTACAATGAGTCAAAATGACATGTGATTGATTGATTGATTGATTGATTAATTTAGGAACCGACAACACAGCATTCGGGGCATTCCCATAAGCGCTCCGTCCCCATCCTCAGCAGCCAGCGAAGAGTTCCAACACTAATAGTTCCAGTAGCAATCTGATTATATGTCCGTCTTGCCTTTCCTCTGAGCGTCGAGCGTCGGCCAGATCCCCTCGTCACACCTCGCTGCCTCATTCTTACCCTACTATGGTGATCCATTTGCTCCTCCGAGATGTACACTTGCTCCCACAAGGCCGCAACCACGGCTGCCTTGTCTGCATCAATACTCCACCAAGATTTGCCAAGCCAGCCAATCTGTCCGCCTGTTCATTCCCCAGCACACCGGCATGCCCAGGAGAAAAGATCCAGGTGATGTTTGCTACCCGTGACCCCCGAAGCGAAGCAAGCCACTCTGCACGAAGCTTGCCTGTTCTCACCCTCCTCAGCATGTTTTCCGAGTGAGTTACAATCACAATGTGTGTGTGTATCGTATTCTCCATCCAGTGGAAAGCTGCACTGACCGCCTCCACCTCCATTCTTAAGCTAGATGCTGTTTCATCATATACCAGGCTCTCCTGCACCAAACGTCGACCATTAGCTTTTGCTAAGAATCCCCAGGCACTTCTCCTACCTCTCAACACCGAACCATCCGTGTAGATAATCACATCACCCGGGCGAGCATTATCCTGAATTAGTTGCTGGATTTCCACTTCCGTGGCCCCTGCTGTATGTTGAGTTAACGTTACAGGCAGATTGAGTCAGTATTACAAGTAATTTGAGTCAATGTTATAAGTATACTAAGTCAACATATTAATTAGGTTGCGTCAACATTAGCTTTAGTCATAAATGTAGATTACAGGTAGGTTGCGTTATTAATAAGGGTAGATGGAGTGAACATTGCAGGTGCGTTGTGCTATTAATAAGGGAGGCTGAGTCAACATTACAGGTAGGGTTCGTTATTAATAAGGGTAGGTGATATTAACATTAAAGATAGGTTATTAATAAGGGTAGATTGTGTCAATATTACAGGTAGGTTGCGTAAGTAATAAAGGTAGTTTGAATCAACATTACAAGTACATTGCGTTTGTAATAGATAGGTGGAGTCAACATTACAGCTACATTGAGTTATTAAAACACGTATGTTTAGTCAACATTACAGGTAAGTACGTTATTAATAAGGGTAGTCTGAGTCAGCATTCCATGTACATCGAGTTAGTAATAAAGGTAGTGGAGTCAACATTACAGGTAGGTTTCGTTACTAATACAGGTAGGTAGAGTCAACATTACAGATAGGTTGCATTAGTAATGAAGGTAAGTAGAATTAACATTACAGACTGACTATGTCCTCTTTTGACAGTCAGGTTAAGCCAGTATTTACAAGCAGGTCGAAGTGTAAAGTCAGTAAGACCTAACCCAACGTGTAGTGAACAGATAAAAACCACGCACAGATATCAAAACATCAACGTGTCTAGTGTAGACCCGACTACCGGGAAACGCTAATAAATATCACATAAATAAGGAAAACAGGCGCTGTCTGCTTACTTGGGCTTTACGTCTAAGGTGGCTCCGCTGCCAGCATCCGCTTTCTGGAAAGCAGCCATAGCACTTTTGGCGCCTTGTGGTCGGGCTGTTGGAGAAGTAGAAATGGAAGCTCTTTTTATGTTTTTTCACAACGGTTTCACATGTTGGTGGCTGTGTAAATTAACTGATTCAGTACCAAACAAAAAGTAGATTTGGACCAAGCATGGTACACAATCAAACAAATAAGTTTTATAATGTACATTTCCGTTCATTGGGCATTGCCAGGGAACAAAATAAATTACACGATGACCCTAGTATAGCGATATATCGTCCTTTTGTTTAAATATGTCACATTTGGCGATATATCATCCTTCGGCACCAATATACGGAAGTGAGCCTAAGCAGCCATGTGCAGGACGTGACGATTCCATGGATAAGACCAGTACCCCAGGGAAGGTTAACCCAGTCAACAAATGCCCGCAGAAGTCGGATGTGTCGGCCTAACGGTGCAAGAACGCAGCTCTGCTGTAAACAGGCACAACGCAATCACGTCTGGAAAAAAAAAACACTCCGGATGAACACAGCAGAAGAAGAAGAAGACAAGTACTAGAGCGCTATGTGTCGGCTCTGCAATAATGGAAGCCTCCTTGGATGGCGGGGAATGCCCATAGTCTGCCCCTGCCTTCCCTTGAGGGCTGACCGGGATGTCTTCAGCTCTTCTAAATGGGCCAGCTGAATAGGGATAACACCATAACATTGAGAGTGAGACGTCCCACGAAACACCCAAGAAGGTAACCCGGCCAACAAATGCCTGAAGAAGTTGGATGTCTCGGCCGAAAAGTTCAAATAATGCAGCTCTTCTGTAAACAGACACAACGCAATTACGTCTAAAACAACATTCCGGACGAACGCAGAAGAAGCAGAAGATCATCCTTCGACACGTACTCAGTTACTGGGCACGACTGATTGAATCAGTTTAAAACAGTGTCTAAATGGCAGAGGCACGACTTCATTGCACAGTGTTTTATCCCATATGGCTCGGTCTCTGTCCACAGGAAGGCCCGCCGAAAGCCTCGCACAAAGCACGAACTCCGTAGCTCCAGCGAGGATCCCAGGAGGACTAAAAAAAACTGCACTCATGAAGAGAACGACGTAGGTAGGAATCGAACCCTCAACCTTCGGCTCGCTAGGCGGACGACGTAAACACTTCGCCACTGAGATCCCCTGTGTTTGGTTTTGTTTTTTAAAGTAAAGCTGTTTATGGTATCTTGCTTCACGCGTTTAAGTTTTGTGAGAGGGGGGGGGGGGTGTTTACCAGTGTAAATGTTTATTTGGATCACTTTGGTATTACTTTGTGCTACAGAATAAATAATGAAATGGGATTTATGACTGTCGTTTAAATTTAGAGCTTATATTGGAGTCACAGCTGCGGACGATTTGGCAGCAAACCGCTTGCGTTGGGTTGTTGTATAAAATGATATGGTCGTTCAGAAAGCAATGGCAAACTATTGAAAGTAAGCTTGTCATGAGATCACAAACAGCCGAAAAATTCTGAGTTTCTCCTTCTTCTTCTGCGTTCATCCGGAGAGTTTTTTTCGGACGTGATTGCATTGTGCCTGTTTACAGCAGAGCTGCGTTCTTGCGCCGATAGACCGACACATCCAACTTCTGCGGACATTTGTTGACCGGGTTAACCTTCCCGGGAAAATGCTGAGTTTGACTGCGACGTCCTGTGAAGGATATGCAACTAATTTTTTTTTTTTTTTTTTATATTGGGGTGCATGGATACCAGTTGTTACAAATATTGTTTCTATAAACACGATTGGTAAATATAAGATGTGGAAGCAAACTGGTAAGCGATCTGGTATCACTTTATACATTACACTTTTGAAAGAACACTTAGCTTAATAATTTTTGTTTGGTGCGATGTGGCATCGCTTCATGCTTACAAGATTTGGAAGGAAACTTATCTAAATGAATGTTTATGTGGAGCGATCTGGTTTCACTTTACACTTTAAAGTTCTGAAAGAAATCTTAGCTTAGTTAAAAAAAAGTTTGATTCGATGTGACATCGCTTCATGCTTACAAGATTTGGAGGAAATCTTAGCAAAGTGGACGTTTATTTGGTGGGATGTTGTGTCGTTTTATGCTTACATGATTTGTATGGAAACTTTGCTAAATGAATGTTAATTGCTGCGTTTGTTTGTGCCATTTGTCATAGCATTATGCTAACAAGATTTTAAAGAACATTGAGCTTTATGCTTACACCATTTGGAATAACTTTCAGGTACTAATACTGGCACCTGGCCGTCTTGACAGACGACAGTTTGTTTCATTGTGCTTCAAAAAGACATAATAACTACAACCCATGGCGGTAGCAAATGTGACTGATCAGACCAATTCGCGCTGTAAATTTTCGTCCACAATGAATGCATGTGAACACATGGTCATGACGTCCTTTGGTAATCTATCATCCATCCTCCTAAAGTGTCCTATCCATCTAAGTCTACGAAGACTGAGCATGGAACAAACCGCGATTCCGCCCCATCTTTCCAATACTTGGGTATTGATTATCTTATCTTGCCACTTAATACCAAGTGTTGTTCTCAGAAACCGCTCATGAAAGCTGCTGAAACGTTTCTCTTGGTGTCAGTAAGCTGACCAGGTTTCACTGCTTTAAAGAACGAACGAACTAACGAAGAACGAAATTTATTTTCAAAGGGTCATAAATTGGACACGCAGGTCCGTCTTACATTCGGCCTTTCCAATCACTCATCTTTCGTCCATTCACATAGGGGAAAAACATTGTTAAATGAAAGTTGCAAACACAAACAATGCATATTACCATAATATGAGACAGGTAGGCAGCCAGACACACATACACACACACATGCATAACACACACATACATATCCGCATACATACTTACATAATTTACATAAACGCTGACAGTTATGCACCCACTCAATCACACTCCCTCGTATTGTAAGAGATGGGTGCCATGTTACACCACCCCCCCCCCCCAATCCCCCATTTAGACACATATCCTCACTCATAGAGAAGAATATTAAGGACACAGGCTTGATTGACGAGAATATTACTATAGGGTGTGTTTTTAATGACCGTGCAGTGTTTGAAAATATTGCGGTTCCAAGTTTTGTATTTACCCTCTGTAAAGTTCATACAACATAATAGGTAAATACAACACTTGGACCGGCAATATTTTTAAACACTGCAGTCATTAAAAATATACTATGTTCTACAACTACAAATAATACACTTACTACAACTCCAGTTGCTACTATTATTATTAACTTATTCATTGTGTGGAAGGATAATATGTCGCCATGTTACACCCCCCCCCCCCACCTCCCCCATTTGGAGAAAAGGACGATGTTTCGCCATACTAGAGTCCCTCGTGTTATATTTTTAGTTCTTGGTATCTTCCACAATTTTAATTCTCAGTGAATGGAAATTTACATTATAATACTTGTTCATTTGATGGTGTCCAAACCTACTTTTTTGTTTGGCAGTGAATCAGTTAATACAACTACTTGTGCAATGGTAGGAAGCAACAGGGTTGTGGTTCCTGAGATAAATGTTGCTAATTCCTAGGACTGCCAGAGTATCTAATGACGATTGTCCGATTGTCTGAAAGAGACTAATGAAACTAGAACATTATATACAACAATAAGTAAGAGACACACAGCACTCATTGGTCATGTGATGAGAAGAGAGGCATTTGATAATATCGTGACAACTGGAAAAATCAAGGGGAAGAGAGGCAGAGGCAGACCAAGAGAAGTGACGCAGGATGAACTGAGACAGTGGCATGGAATCAACAGAATTGATCCAGAACACCAAATACTGAGATCTGAGGAGAGTCATGAAAGCAGGGCACTAGATAATGATGATGATAACGACTACTACAACTTCTGCAATGTTGTAGTACTACGAGCCACCACGCGCCGTACACAAAGGTTCCTGAAATTGCGTGTGCCCATGTAGAAACACACATTATTTTCACTATATGTGCAATCACCTGATAAATAAATACCACAAAATAAAACCAACAGGTGTTGAAACCAGTGAGGTGCTATCCCAAAATAGCAAACTAAAAGGAGCAGTTGCAGTTATATGTTCAGTTAATCGCATTGCACCGCGGAATGAATCATGTATCCAAAAGAGTTTCTCTCTGGCATTTCTTGGTGAAAAAGTCTGGCCGTAGTTGTCTGCCTTCATCACGTGTCTGTACTCTCCCGATGCAGTTGTTTTCAGATGTTTGCACAAAATGAAAATTGGTTTTAACTCTTAAAGTTTTAATGCTGAAATTGTCTATACTTTGTGTAGTTTAGAGATGGGTATGCTGTACCTTTCGATAGCAGTGTTTCGTATAGTTAGGAGGATGGATGATGGTGGAATACGAAAGGACATCTTTTTATTACAGATGGGTAAGAGATCTCGATGTCGGCCTCTACTACGGTACAAAGATGTGTGTAAGCGGGACATGACTGATACAGACATTGATATAGCACATTGGGAGCAAGTCGCCGCTGAACGTGTTGCATGGAATGCAAAGATCATTAATAGAATAAAGGCAAAGGAGACCATGATTGCAGATAGGTCACACACTGAGCGTGTGAGACATAAGATGATACCTAATGGTGGAAATGACCATGTGTTCACACGCATCCATTGTGACGAACATATACACCGCGAATTGATCTGATCAGTGACATTCACTACCGCAAAGTACTGTAGTTATTATCCTTTTTTGAAGTACTACGTAACAAACTTCTGTCAAGAAGGCAAGGTGCCAATTAAATGAATTTTCGTATAGTAATAGTAACAGCAGCAGTTGTAATACACAATGGAAACAGTTAGGTATGTTTGCTTCCTGCGAAAAAAGTTAGGGATAATAAACACAGCCACGGTGTACGTACCAAACAACGAACGCAAATTCCGCATACGAAATAACAGTGAAAATTACAATGATAATAAAAACAACGTAAAATTAAGATAAAAATATGTTTACGCGACAACGCAATGAATCAACGTTTCAATCTTAGCGATCTTCGTAGGGAATAACACAAACAGGTCAAGAGAAAACTTGAAATTAGAAAATTTAATTAAAAACTAAAACGTAAACAGAAACAGTATTGGTATCAAACGTTGTTAGGCCATTGCACATGGTCCGTTTCTAGGAAGGCAAGCAGAAATTCAGCTGTGAAAGGTGCCAAATAAAACAATGTGAAGCCGAAGGTGTGCAGACAGTTATATATATAATATATATATATATATATATATATATATATATATATATATATATATATATATATATATATATATATATATATATATATATAGTCAGCAGTGTTATACGGTGGTATCTATAACATAACAGTATTGATTCCCTCTGGATGGATGCATCCAAAAGAGTTGATTAACTGGCTCTCCATTTTAAGCCTAATTAAGCTGTTAGAGTAACATGGCTTATTGTGACCCAGACATCGACTTAGATTCCCAGGTCGACCCAGCCTAAAATGGGTGCTAGGGAATGCTATGGCAAGCAAAGGCAGCAAGCGAGATACTGACCACATCGAGCGCCGACGGGATATACAAATATAGGGGCCAGCACCATATACCCAATACTGCCTCAAGTGTTCATCATCATCATCATGTGCCATGCTTATAAGCGTGGGCGGTCATGCTTGCCATCTCACACGATCACCAGAGT
>JACEFZ010012665.1:370000-510000 GCA_014155875.1 Cepaea nemoralis | reverse complement strand
ACTTCGGTCTTCCTAGTGACGACCATAACCTGTGGTTTAAAAAAATTTAATTCTAACCCCAGCTGAAGAAGAAGAAGACGAAGAAGAAGAAGAGAGAAGAAGAAGAAGAAGAAGAAGAAGAAGAAGAAGAAGAAGAAGAAGAAGAAGAAGAAGAATGAAGGACCATCAATTTTGAAGATGAAAGTTCAGAAAGCTCTTAACCATATGAAATCTGGCAAGACCCTCGGTTCAGACAGCATCACAACAGAAATGATTAATGCTTTAGAAGAATACGGAATAGATCAAGTTACAAGACTCCTGAATACCATATATAATACTGGAGATATACCTCATGAATTATGTAATTCTGTATTTATTGCAATCCAAAGGAAATCAGGAGCCTTGGAATGTCATCAACATCGAACAATTAGTATAATGAGTCACATCACGAAGATTTTGCTAAGAATTATCATGCAAAGAGATAGGAAGAAAATACAACCTGAAATAGGAGAGGAATAATGTGGGTTTGTAGAAGGCAAGGGTACAGTAAATGCTGTGTACATACTGAGAACAGTAATTGAACGTTCTATAGAAGTAAGCAAAGATCTACACCTCTGCTTTATTGACTACACAAAGGCTTTCATTAAAGTGAGACATGTCGACATGATAAGGATGCTTGAAGATCTACAAATTGATGGAAATGACCTTAGCCTTGTAAAAACATATATTGGAAACAACAAGCTGCCATAAGAATTGATAATGATGTATGTCAATACCAGCCTATTAAGAGAGGGGTGAGACAGGGATGTGTAATGTGTCCAGATCTTTTTTCCTTGTACAGTGAACATATTTTCAGAAATATAGAAGATATGGAAGGAATCAACATTGGAGGACGATACATCAATAACATTAGATACGCAGATGATACAGTCTTGATTGCAGACAATGAACAGGACCTGCAAATTTAGTAGATGCGGTTGTTGCACACAGTGAACAACTAGGGTTAGAATTGAATTGTAAGAAGACACAGTTTATGGTCGTCACTAGGAAGGAAGAAATACCACAATGTAATATACAAGTAAATGGGCATATTCTTAAACAAGTGAATCAGTACAACTATCTCGAACTAGTAATAACATCTGATGGGAGATGCCTTGAAGAGATTAGAACAAGAATTGCCATGGCGAATTTTCATCATTTTGCAAGATGAAAAAACATACTGACCAATAAAAAGATATCAATTGAAACGAGAAAAAGAGTGTTGAAGTGCTACATAGAACCTGTACTTTTATATAGATGTGAAGCGTGAACAATGAGCAGACACGCTGAAAAAAACATCTGATGGCTGTGGAAATGTGGTTTCTGAGGAAAATGCAAAGAATACCATGAACAGATAGAAAAACCAATGAACAAGTCCTTCAAGAAACAAATGAAAATCGTAAACTGATTAGAGACATTAGATGTAGACAGTCAAAATGTTTTGGGCATGTTATGAGAAGAGATAAATTGGAGAACTTGGTGACAACTGGCAAGATCGAAGGAAACATATCAAAGGGAAGACCAAGAATTAAATACCTGGATGGCTTGGCCACATGGCATGGTCGAGACAGAAACACGGAGCTGATCCACGACTCTGGTGTTCGAGTGAGATGGCAGAACATGACCGCCCACGCTTATCGGCATGGCACATGATGGATGGATAGTGACAATTGGCAAGATTGAGGAGGACAAGAACAAGGGGAAGACAGAAAAGTAAATACCTGGACGGCTTGGCCACGTGGCATGGTCGAGACTAAACCATTAAATTGATCCACGACTCTGGTGATCGTGTGAGACGGCGAAAAATGACTACCCACGCTCATCGACATGGTACATGATGATGATACTGAGTGACTCAATGGACCTGCTCAAGAAGGCCCAGACTGGCCTCATACGATATGAATGACCCGAGACAGGCTAATGTTCATCTATGTACCAGGAACCGCTAGGGTGAAAGGCAACTATCAAACCGATCGGTTGGTGAACATGGCGATAATCGATGACGGAATGGTAATGAATATTTTTCTCAATACCACACGACCTTTGATTAATCAACATATAATTGGTAAAACCATCATCATCCTCAAGTGCCTTGCCCGCTGGCGTAGATGTTTATTTCTCTCCACAGATCTCGATCTTTGGTGTTCTGGATCAGCTTTTCTGATGATATTCTTCCATCCCACAGTCTTAGTCCATCCAGCATCATTTCTCTTGGTCTGCCTCTGTCTCTGTTCTCCTTGATTTCTCTAGTCGTCACGATGTTCTCTAATGCGTCTCTTATTATCACATGACCAAAGAAAGTTTGTCTCTTTCTTATTGTTGAATATAATATAAGTGGTATAATCAGTCCAAATACACTGGCGGGGATGTTACAGCGGAGTACAGAGCACCCGTGAACCTGTCCGGAGTCCACAACTGATAATCTTCACTAATCAGTGATTAAAAGCATGCTTCCGGGGAGTCGTGGCAGAGTCGACCAGAACGAAAATGGACACAGGACGTTGCAGATAGCCACGCTGGGCACGAGAGTGTATCAGGCGGAAGAAAAGGCCACAATTCAACAGGCTTTTTGAAGTGCCGTGATGAAAGTGATGCTCGGCAATGGACTTGCATGTAACATGATGATGATGATGATGATGATGATGATGATGATGATATGTTCCCTTCCGTCCTCCACCCCTTTTATGTTTAAAATGCAAAAGGAAATAACTTGCACACTAGAAACACTTCGATGTGCAAAAGCATTAAATTTGGTTGCTAAAGTAATTTTCTTCCACACACAAAATATATTAATCTTACAAAGAAAAGTTCATGCAATAAATATAGACTTTGACGTTTTAAATAAATTGCAAAGATTTATGCGATATATATTTGCATAGGATTGTAGAAGTTGCAATCAGTAACAATTAATGAGCTATATACATTAAAGAGTGATATTCATTCATTTAAACTGTCCATTTGAATGAGGCTTATTTTTCTAGAAGGGGTGAACACTGACCCCGTTAGTTTTGTGCAAATAAGTCTTTGAGTGGGGATGTTTAAGAAAGTCATATCTTCTTACAATTCTTCTTCTTCTTCTTTCGTTCGCCTAAAATATGTTTATAACTGCAATGTTGTCTCTTGTATGAATCTAACAGTCTTTTTTAGTTCATTCAGCGGTCCATAGAGTTTATCTTCCACTGTTGTCTCTCTAGGCCAGAAGGTTCGCCTGGATATGTTGTAGTTTGGGCAATCCTGGAGTATGTGCTCTGCTGTCTGCGACGCCAAACCACATGTGCACATGGCTGAGTCACCAATCTTGAATTTTGTATACACGTGGTTGCGTAATCTGTTGTGTCCTGTTCTTACAATTCATGCTGTGTGGCGTTGGTGATCATGTCTGTCCACAGCTTTCTTTCTCTTGTTCTGCCAATCAATTTTATTTGAGCACTGGACTAATTTACTATTACCAGTGTCCCTCGCCATCTGGTGAACCCACTCCGACTTCTGAGGTACATGTGATTTATGTCCCCGAATCAAGGACGAGAAGTAAACATTTTAGTCCAGGTGGCAGTTTAGTGGCTGAACCCGCTACCTCGGCCTTTATGATACTGATTTTCCTTAATGCCATGATGTTACATTGTCAAGTATGTTCGCTTTTGGTCGTTCCACTACCATTATTTCCCTGCAACTTTCCAGTTGTGACTTCAAAACAAATGTATTCCCTTAGTGATTTTAAACATTCATTCTACCATTAGCATACCCTTTGCAGAACTTCGCTCCCATAACAACCTTCCGGAAAACTCGGTCATAAGCAAGATGTCCCGCGTCCAATACACCCATCTGGAGATCATCTGCCACATCCTGCACCCATCTTCTTTTTGGTCTTCCTCTTCCTCTCTTCCCGGGCATATACCTCTCCATTACCGTTCTCTCCAAACTTTCATGACGTTTCAAGTGACCAAAATATTTCTTTGTTTTTTGTTTTATCGTCTTTAGTAGCCAACTTTCTTCAATATTCAGCTTTTGAAGTATGGATGCATTTGTTTTTTGTTTTATCGTCTTTAGTAGCCAACCTTCTTCAATATTCAGTTCTTGTTGTATGGATGCATTTGTTTTTTGTTTTATCGTCTTTAGTAGCCAACCTTCTTCAATATTCAGTTCTTGTCGTATGGATGCATTTGTTCTTTTGTGTATCCAAAATATTCTTAGAACCGTCTATAACATTTATAATCAAAGGTATTTATGCGCTGTTCATCTTCTTTAGGAAGTGTCCAAGTCTTACAGTCGTACGTTGATTTTGGGAAAGATGCATGCTCTTAGAAATCTAATATTTGTAGTTCTGTCTGTCCCACGTCACAATTTATTCAGTAGTTTTTGTTTTTGAAGAGCAACAGACATTCGTCTTTTAATTTCTGTCATTGTGTCACCATTGTTGGTATAACCTAGCTTATTCGAAATTTTCGACCACCTCACATTTCTCCTCATTAACATATATTTCTTTGTCCATATTAGTTTTATCTGTATGCATTATTTTTTTTATTTTGCTATATTAAGATATAAGTTGTGATTTTCACTATTCCTTTGGGGTGAGGTTATTAGTTTTTCTATACCATTCTGTGATGTGGATAGTAATACTGTATCATCAGTATAGAATTTAAACATAGATGCCATAAATAAAATATTGGACTATTTCTTGCTGACATTTCGTCAGGTGCGAACCAAAGTACTATTCATTTAATCACTTCATATGATAAATAGGGTGTAGTTTTAATGACTGTGGGTTTTTTGAAAATATTGCCGTTCCAAGTTTTATATTCAACCTCTGTGAACTAATGCAAGATAAAAGGTAAGTACAAAACTTGGAACGGCAATATTTTCATAAACCCCACAGTCATAAAGATACACCATATATAACTCTGCTGTTTGCACCTGACGAGATGTAGCGAAATATGCCCGGCAAGAAATCGTGTAATCTATTGTTTCGTATGTGTAGGAGGAAGAGGAGGAGGATGAGGATGAGGAGGAGGAGGAGAAGAAGAAGAAGAAGAGGAAGAAGAAGAAAAGAAGAAGAAGAAGAAGAAGACGCTGAAGAATAAGAGGATGAAGAATAAGAAGACGAAGAAGCTGTAGAAAGAGGAGTGAAGTAGGAGTAGGAGGAGAAGGAGAAGAAGAATACCTTACCTCTTTGCTTGTCTCTGATCTCTCGCAGTCTGGCTCGGATTTTCTTTCTCTCGTCAAAGTCCTCGGTAGCTGTCATCTGTCAGATGATGATACAGGGATTATTTTTAATGACTGTGCAGTGTTTGAAAATATTTTGAAAATTTATGTTTGAACCTATAACGTTGCATGAACTTTACAGAGGGTAAATATAAAACTTGGACCGGCAACATTTTCAAACACTGCACGGTCATTAAAAATACACCCTATACAAAGGGTTCCCCAGTTGATATTTATGTGTATTACGTGTACAACATTGGAACAGACCAACTATATCTCTTCTTTCATCATCATCATCATCATCAACATCATCGTAATCATCGTCATCATCATCATCATCATCATCATAATCATCATCATCATCATCATCATCATCATCATCATCATCATCATCTTCCACTTAAGTCGTGGGGAGTTGCTTGCTTATGTTCGCTGGCTATGAACTCCAGCGTGAAGTCCTGTATGTCGGATGGTGGCATCCTGTTGTCCAACATCAGTGTGATGTCATACCGGACCGAGGTTTGCGTGAGTATCCGTTGTCCCATGTC
Source organism: Cepaea nemoralis (assembly GCA_014155875.1). NCBI lineage: Eukaryota > Metazoa > Mollusca > Gastropoda > Stylommatophora > Helicidae > Cepaea > Cepaea nemoralis. The sequence continues at coordinate 504,235 of JACEFZ010012665.1, read as the reverse complement.
TGGCTTATTGGTGTGCAGACTGGTGGTTCCTCGCCGTGCAGACAGATACTCTCCGACTTCGGAAGAATCAGCGATCCTACTACGTTAGCCAGGACCCCGTAGGGACCTGTTACTCAGGACGGACTGGCTAGAACGTGTTAGTATAGAACCTGGTCCTGGTGCCTTGGAAACACCTCCGCGTCCCTCGTGGAGAGTAATAGTTGACCGCGACCAATGGGTGGCTTAGGACAAATGTGATTGTACAATGTCTTTGATGTAGTCAATCTATCTTTTTCTCCGGCGTCCTCTTGCTCTCGTATCAGATCTTCTTTGATGTAGGGTCAATGCTGATAGTTGATGGTGTTGCATGCTAATGAGATGGCCAAACCATTTGATCCTCTGCCTTTCAGTATATGTGGCACAAGGTGTTGATCCTTCTCTGTCTGATAACATCATTTTTTATTCGATCACAGATGTTACGTTGGCAGTTCTCCTCAAGCATTTCATCTCGCAGGTGTTGATTTGCGTGAGTGTGATTTGAATAATGTCCAGGCTCGACACTGATAGCATAGGGTTGATGTGAATACGCTGTTTATTATTTGTCGTTGTGCCAAGATATAAGCCTAGGTTCAATGCTCATCTGACGTAAGAATTATATTTTCACACTAGTACAGTTCAGAGGTCAACCCAGCCTAATAATAGTGGTGGTCACAGTGGCGGAGTGGTTCAGCTGCCTACCTCGTACGCCGAAGACTGCGGTTTCCACTGCAGTCATTCTGTTCACGAGTGCAGGTTTCTCCGAGACTCCCGGGGCTCGTCGCTTGAGCTACGGAGTCTGTGCTTTATGCGATGCTTTCTTCTTCTTCTTCTTCGTCTTCTTCTTCTTCTTCTTCTTCTTCTTCTTCTTCTTCTTCTTCTTCTTCTTCTTCTTCTTCTTCTTCTTCTTCTTCTTCTTCTAATTTTACTACTAATATTACTGCTGCTGCTGCTGCTGCTCCTACTACTACTACTACTACTACTACTACTACTACTACTACTACTACTACTACTACTACTACTACTACTACTACTACTACTACTACTACTACTACTACTACTACTACTACTACTACTACTACTACTACTACTACTACTATTACTACTACTACTACTAATCCGGCTGCTGCCGCTGCTGTTGACTAGTACTGCAACTTCTTCTGCTAGTACTACTACTTCTTCTGGCCACCCCACTTCTTATATCGTAACCTAGTATATGTGAAGACCTAATATTTCACACATCTAAGGCAGTGTCTACTTTGTGACTATCTATGCCTTTACTTGATGTTTAACGTGATGTATGAAATAAACAACAACATCTTATTAGCAGTCATTGAGTTAATCAAGAGAAGGCATTTTGTATACTCTACTCGACAAACAATAATCGATTGCTCAAATATATCGACACATTATAGATAAAGCGATTCCAGCAGATGGGGAGGACACAAGCACTGAGAAAGCGCAGAGATACGAAAACGCTAATACAAGAAGAAAAGTTCCTCAGCTTGCCAGGCCACCCTTATGAAGAACAGATTTGAAAACTTAGCCATGGAGCGATTGAAAAGAAGCAGTGTTATCCACCAGGCCAAACGACTGCAGAAAAACCACTGATCTACCCACAGTTGGGATTCCCCCCCCCCCCCCCCCCCCCCCCCCACTGAAAACTATTCCAGAACGATCTCAATGGAAAGGGGAACATAGACTACAAATCCAGACAAAAGTGAGAGGAATATTTGACAAAGAAGAACAAAACAGTATACAATGCAGAACGGCCACTCTCAGCTTCCTTGATGAAGAATACCCAAAAAACCTCTGGATCCGAGTTTGCAGAGATGGGTCAGCACACAATGCTGTTCGAAATGGAGGAGCGGGATTGCACATATAATACCCAAATAATACTAGGGACACGACCAGAATACCAACAGGAAGGTATTGCCATAACTATGATGCAGAAATCCAGGCAATCAAAATAGCAACAGAGAAATTACTACATACCAGCCATGGAACACAACATGTAGTGCTACTGACAGATGCCAAATCAGTACTCGAGGCGCTTCTGTCTTGGAAATTACGGACACTACTTTCTGAACTTTTCAGCCAGTGTAAGGTCACCATACAGTGGATACCATCCCACTGTGGAGTACTCGGGAACGACAGAGATGATCGATTGGTTATGGAAGGAGCTAAAGAAGTGCAACCTGATGTGTACGTTACGTACCACTAAAAGAAAAGAATGATCAAATCAGTCAGAAAGCCACCAAAACTTGCTCAAGACGACTACCACGTTATGGACAGACCAGAAGAAGTTATTACTCTGAGCCAGAGGTTCCCAAACCACTTGTGGCCCGCCAGCTGTCAGAAAGTGGCACGCGAGGCCTCGTTATTTAATATAATTTATTTTAATAATTTCAAAAATGCACTCGGAGCGCCCCGTCAGTGTGCGATAATTTACTCTGCTCGTGGTTGTTATGCTCAGATATTATCGAATGCACCTGTTCAGTTCGCAACGAAACGTTATGAAGTTCCCATATCCCAGCCTTGTCGACCAATCAGAGTGCGCAAGGCGCCATGTTGTTATTTGTTACAATTGTTTAGCAGAGTCGGCAGTATTGTGTTGAAATTATATTTTTTTCAAATAAATATTTACCGTTAAAGCCTATAAACATGAGTATGGAAAATCTAAAATCAAACAATGGTAAAAAGCGAAAATGTGAAGACGTTGCTTGTCGTGAATTCAACGAAGATTGGACGGAGTAATTTATGTTTATGCCTAGCCTGTAGTGGTAAACCAGTTTGCTTAATCTGTGGATTTTGTGTTTCTGTTACAAAAAAATTTAATCTGGAACGACACTTCACGACCGCACATTCAGACATAAATGCTCAATATCCGATCAATTCAGAGTTAAGAAAAGATTTCATAGCTAAAACATAAAGTTCTCTGACCAGGCAGCAGTCATTTTTCACCAAGGCTAACGAACAGAGCAAGAGTGCTGTTGTTGTGTCGTACGAAGCTGCCTGCTTCACCTTCAGCTGATCAAATGATTTCATTCTGGCGACTATTGCCTGTCGAACAATTTGAACACTTCGCCCAGAGATGCATAGTGTCCTTTTGGTTCGACATAGAGATGCGAGCAGTCATTTTCCGCAATGACCGTTATGAAAAACAAGCAACGTTCCAGACTCACCGACAGTAACCTAGCTGCGCTTATGACTTTGGTCACGACAGATTTGTGCCCAGACATTGATAAACTGGCATCTGAACTGAAGTAACTGATTATGAAGAATAGTTACAATTGTAAATTAATTACATTAATAGCTATTTTCGAAACTGATTTAAAATTTATTGTTAAATGAACTTTTGATTTTAAACCAAAAAATGACAGCAGTGACCGCCACTGCCAGTACTGACACTGACTGCCTTTAAAGTTCTAGAATTTTGTTGACGAAAGTTAAGAAAGGTAAGAATGATATTGCACGACTTTTATAATTTTATAACGTTGTGGCCCGCTTAACTACCGAAAATAGTAGATATGGCCCTCTGCTTGAAAAGCTTGGGAACCACTGCTCTGCGCCTCAGAACAGGACACAATAGATTACGCAACCACAAGTATACAAAATTCAAGATTGGTGAATCAGTCATGTGCACATGTAGGTTAACACCCCCAGACAGCAGAGCACATACTCCAAGACTGCCCAGAATACGACATACGAGGGTAAGTCAATAAGTAAAGTCACAAATGGCTGTAGAAAAATAACTAAATATGATAACAACTCGAAACCGTTTATTTTTATACATACATTGTTCCTTTATTTCCAAACATAATTTCCACCAACATTGAATCACTTATCCCATCGTTGTATCAGTCCTCCCAAACCGGCTCCATAGAACTGCGTGCTCTGTTTTCTACACCACGTTTTCACTTCACATTCAACTTCGGCGTCACTCACGAATTGTCTCCCGCCAAGGTGGGTTTTCAGTGGAATTAGCCCCTAACGTTCCCGTAAAGCGGTGCATAGCTGTGTAGAAAAAATTACGAGGTCGAGTCAATAAGTAAGTCACACAGTTCTGTGGGAAGGCAGGTAAATGAAAACTCTCTCTAATATTCTCTCTACTTCTGGTGTCTAGAATCTAGAATGGAGCAAACATTGACAATCGTGTCTGTATTCTCTCTACTTCTGGTGCCCAGAATGGAGCAGACATTGACGATCATGTCTCTATTCTCTCTACTTCTGGTGTCTAGAATGGAGCAGACATTGACGATCGTGTCTCTATTCTCTCTACTTCTAGTGTCCAGAATGGAGCGAACATTGACGATCATGTCTCTATTCTCTCTACTTCTGGTGTCCAGAATGGAGCCAATATTGACGATCATGTCTCTATTCTCTCTACATCTGGTGCCTAGAATGGAGCAGACATTGACGATCGTGTCTCTATTCTCTCTACTTCTGGTGTCTAGAATGGAGCAGACACTGACGATCATGTCTCTATTCTCTCTACTTCTGGTGTCTAGAATGGAGCAGACACTGACGATCATGTCTCTATTCTCTCTACTTCTGGTGCCTAGAATGGAGAGACATAGATGATCATTCCTCTATTCTCGTCTTCTCGTCTGTTGTCTTGCCTTATGAATTGATTGTCAGCCTCTCTGTCCATCTCTCTACTCCCTACTACGTTAATTCATCTATGTATATAAAAAAAAAAAACAACCTGTCCCTAATGCTAAACAACCGTACACAGGAAATCCTTCTACATCGACCGCGTCAGTCCAGATTGTAAATGTTTATGTTCCTGCTACAAACGTGGTCAGGTATTCAGAACTGCAATGTTTACATATCTTGTGTTAAGTTTCTCCAAAAGCTGTATTTTTACACATATTGTGATAAATATGTGTTTCGTAGACCACCCAAGTAGATTTAACTCATTTTCTTTCCCCCCCCCCCCCCCTTTGTGTTGTTGTTTAAATCTATTTAATCCCCATACAGAACTTGAAAGTATAAATGCCTGTTTTCTTTGTTTTTTTTTTTGGGGGGGGGGGGGGGAAGTGGGGGGTTAGAAAGACTAAATGTTCTCATTCAGAGATATAGCAGATACTTGGTAAAGTGGCAGATTTAACACTGTCTCTCCGAAACTGAAATGTTAGAAAACATTTTTTAATACCGTACACCCAGAACAAGAAAAATACAGATATTCTATAAGAGCTGATCCCCGATGAAAACTCTGCCAAAACCAGTAACATGTCTCGGAAATTGAAATATTATGGTCATTTTATTTCTTTCGTTCGTTCGATTTGAACTCAAGTGTGGTCCATATACGTGACACTACGTCCAGTGCACTGGACTGATTTTTGCGTGTGGATTAGCTTTCCCTATTACCAGTATCCCTCGCCATCAGGTGAACCTACTCCGACTTCTGAAGGGCTTGTAACTTACGTTCCCAAGTCAAGGACGAGAAGTCAACATTTTAGTCCAACTGACCAGTGTAGGAGTTGAACCAGCTACTTTGACATCAGCACAGCGGAAGTTTAAGGGCGGGCGCTCTTATCTATGTGCCCAATTGGCCTCAAAGCGTTTAAAAAAGGGTAATTTTCTTACTTTACTTGATTTACCATACACTCAAAACGCCCCAAGTAGTGGACCAGGGCCCTTTACTTTACATGACTTTACTTTACATGCCTTTACATTAATTTACTGTACATTACATTACTTTATTTTACATGACTTTACATTAATTTATATTACATAACTATTAAATGTAAAGCTGCCTGGAAAATACAAACAGACCAAAAATGCTGGGGCTGATTACGACGTTCTATAAAGAGCAAACAAATATCTTTACGTTTATGTTACTACACTTTATTATTATGTTACTTCACATGCATGTTAATTAACTTTACGTTTTAGCTGCTTTACTTGTTCTTTTACATTACGTTACCTTTACATTACCTTACCTTTAACCATTACTTTTTTTTGCATATCCCTTACAGGACGTCGAAGTCAACATCAGCATTTTTCAGCTGCTGTTGATGTACTAGGCAAGATTACGCTCAGTATTTGCCATTTCTTTCTGAGCGACGGCTCACATACCCCGTAAGTTACCAACGCGGTGAAAACCGCTACCGATTTTCGCACAGGTTACGTTACTCGCGAGAATATACGGGATTACGGAGAAAGACGTTAACGCCTGGGCCAGGGAGCAGGCTTTAGGTACTTCATTTTTAATTCATCGCAAAAAACCGCGTAGTTATTTTTAGCACTGACTTAGATCTGGTGAGATCGTCGATTTACGGAATAGAGATATCGATCGACAAGTGTGTTTGCAGCAAGATGTACCCAAAACCGCAGGTCATTGTCTTCGCAAAAGATGAGCGCAGACAGATGGGACATACATAAGATAAGACGAGTGCCCGAGTAGCACAAGATATGGATATACACTCCAATGACAGTGAGGGCCCTCTGGGCCCAGAAACATTTATTCCATCCATCGTTCGGTATAGCAGTCCACCACACTCTCAGCCGGAAGTGATCGACAACACATTCAATTTATATGATTCTGTATTTCAATAAATACATTACACAACAGCACACACACAAGTTGCACAATATATCAACACATCCCTACACCCACTATGCAATCACCCTTATGTCACGAGATTTCCCGGGAATTCCCCGAATTCCTTTGTTTGCGGTGAATTAAAAATGAACTTTACCTTAGACCTTACTTTACATTACTTTTACTTTAGTAAAACGTCGTGCGCTGGTACTTTAGTACCACGTCGTGCGCGTCGCGTCGTCGTCGTGGTCATTCGCACTGCGAGCGTTAACAAGTCAAGTCGCCTTATTCCGTCAAGAAGCCTGATACGCGGGAAAATGTCACGTTGAAAATCCAACAACAACACGCGGTAGCCAAGATGTGCAGCGTGGGAGCCGTCAAGAAGAAGAAGAACGTGGAGAGCCTACCTGCTAGCTGCATCAAAGAGCCTGATGCTACAGCTATTACTGAAGCTACCATGAGGGAGGAGAACGACAGCCCAACACAGACAAGAATCAAGACAACAGAGAAGAAGGAGGAGAAAGACACCAGAGCCGGGAACACCGACTCAAAAACAGTCCGATGGGTTTTCAAGCGGTTACACGTGGAGCTGACAGACGAAGAAATCCTGAAATAGCTACGAGAAGAGAATCCTCACATCCGATTCATGAAGGTGGAGCGGCTCCCCACCTACTACAAGATACCTACAACCTTGGCGGTGGTGATATCGGAGGGCAGCGAGATGCCGATAACAGTATCAATCAACAACAGAATGCAGCAGCCAGAGAGATTCATCCCTAGAGTCAACCAATGTTCCAGATGCTAGAGGGCCGGCCACAGCAGAGCAATATGCCGCAGTAAGACGGAAATCTGCCGTTACTGCGCCGATCACTACGTCTTCAAGCAGTGTCCGCTGGCCAAGCTGGACACGGACTTCAGAGCCCCTAACAACAAAAGAAAGTGCACCAACTTCCTGGGCAAGCATGGAGCAAGATACTTGGGCTGTCCGTACCTGCAACGACACAGAGACGCCTTAAAGATCGCAACTACCACAAAGACATCAGTCAAGGAAGCAATGCGAAGGGGCGAGACAGCCACGGGTATAGCACAAGCCGAAAGAGATCAACTTCAAAAACAGATAGACGAGTTGAAGAGACAAGTCAAGGCACTGCTGACGCCGAACCCGAATAACGACAACGAAAAACTACTGGCGGAAATGAATTAGATTCAGCAAAACATCAAGCAAGAAGTAGAACATATGGCACTGATTAAGAAGGAGAATGAAGAGATCCTACATTAAATCAGAGCGAGAACTACAGAAAGCTGAAATGGAAATACTCCGAAACAAAACAACAGAAACCGAACAAGAAATTACAGAGAAATCGCAGGATGAAAACCAAGAGACCGAGCCTGAACCACAAGCGAAAGCCAGCAGCCCAACCACGACGCCCGAAACATTCAAAGGGAAGCCAATATACCACCAGACATCCGAAGAAAACCGAGATGAGCACCCTGACGTCGGTATAGAGGACGTCCCGAGGCCACGAATATTGTTCCCTGAGATAACGAGGCAATACGAACTCAAGTGCGAGGAATACAGAAAGCGCATGGAAGAAAAAGAAAAGAAGTACAAGAAACTCAACGGGAAACCAATGCCCCGCCATACCGCCTCATTACCAGATTGAAAAGGCGTCGATGCCGAACACCCATGGCAATACTATATAGAGGACTGAGAAGTCATCCCATGGCTGACCACGGAGGAAGCAATCAAAAGACAACAAGAACTCAAACGCGGGAAGCGGACTGAAAGAAAGCGCAAGGAGGCATATCACATCGAAAAGCTTCTACAGTTAATTCACAATTGAGAAGTCAAAAATACCAAATAAAAAGTCCTTTTAAGGACTGCAACCAGTCAAGCCAGGAGCCTGCGCCAACAAAGAAAACAACAAGAGGAAATGTCGCGAGATTGCCATGAGTTAAACAGATAAATATTCCCGACGTTTGCTTGGCGTGTATTTTCAGCACCATTATTTTACTAACTGGAAAAACACCGCGGATGTCAAAATCTCAGGACAATATTTGTAGCTGCACGTGTACATCTATAACGGATTTGGAACGGTCGGTGTTGATGGTGACAGGTCCTGGCATTGCCTTGATTAGTTTGTCTACATTTGAATGTAAATGGAAGCAGTGGGGTCAGCCCATCTACACATTTGGTGTTGAGTGAGAAGGAAGGGATACACCGAGTTGGCAGTTCATTACCAGTTAGAATCACATATATTGTCACCACGGAACAGAAGATTGACAAGTTTGTCAACATTTGAATGCAGATGGAAGCCGTGAGATCACAATGGCAGATGTAAAACGGAAGTACTTAGTAGGGAGAAAACAGTACATATGTCAATTCTTGGTTTCCGGAACATGAAGAGTTTGACGGGGTTATTTGCAACTGTTTGTTGGAAGTCGTCATAAAATTCGCTGGCTTGTTTTGAGAATCTTAACAACTACTGACAACTTTGACAGGATTTAAGCCCAGAAAAATAGATCCTTGCAAATGGTTGATATGTCCAAATAACACCTGTGTGGGGGAGAAGAGGATAAAGTCACGTGGACAACTTTGGTAGTTTGCCATATAAACTCTAGTTGTGACCAGCTAGGGAGGACTTGAAATTATGCTTTAGTCAGAGTGCCAGGGCACGGCAGCGCCTAGTGGAAATAATATCTACCGTGTGTTAATTAGTGACTTAATTTTACACGTGCCTATAATGGCAGATGTAGATATGATTGATAGGACTGCAGTGGTGCCATTTAAGGTATAACCTATTATAATATATTCGTTATAATTACTTTAGGCAGTAGCCTTGTTAAACTATAGTGTGATGATTAGCACTGTTAGTGGAAACTAGCTAGAGTAGGGAAGTGATACTTGACTCTGTTAGCTAGAATAGATTAGTGAAGTGTTGATAAGCTTTACTAGTTGAGAATTGAGTAATGAGGGATAATTGGGATTTCCCGTAGGTGTCCCTTGTGGGAGGGGTTCCACATTCTGTTTGCTGATTTTTTCTTTGTCATAACCTGATTCGATTCTAGGTGGGTAGCTAATCTGCTCTATGACTAAGTCTAGTTAGCTAACGATCATTAGGCAAGGTGATAGGCTTACACTCAGCCGAAAGAATCATGAACTAGTACTATCACCAGGTGTGTTGTTTCTATCCTAGGTTCCCTACCAGATCCAAGGAAGCTCAATAAAGTTTTGGGAAGGAAGAAAATCCCAGTCTGAAGAACACCAGTTCGGCAATCAATAAAGATTGCTTACAGACGTGATTAAAAGCTAGAGGGAGGTTGATTCACCCAACATAGTGAAGATTACAGTTGCACCATACAGCATTAAACAGTGGTAACGAACCGAGAACCGGTTAAGAGTAACTAGTGTTAGTACAGTAACAATTAACATTAGTAATTAGCACTTGCGGACTGAATGGTTCGATGTGCAACGAGGATGATCTGTCGACTAACACTTAACTTTACTAACTGTGTAAACACTAGAAAAGAACTTGTGCAGTTGGTTAGAGAACATTAGGAACGGACATTGTGTAGAGTGAATCCGGTCCATAAGTAACTGTTCATACCACCGGTGTCTATTTCTCATGTTCATGAAATGGGATTACCAGAGGTCTACAGAAGCAAAGCAGTATCCGGCAGGATGGTTCCGGCAACGGGTGAGACGTACTTGTTCTGACGTAACGTGCTGTGGTCTATCTTTGCTGTGATCAGCGGACTGAGCTGATGTCTGAGAGTCAGATTCTCTACACTTTATAGAACACGTCACACATTTTCTTCGCATACACGTCTCATACACGTTACACTTTTATTTTAATAAATTAATCTGTATTAATTTCTAGAAGTAAGAGTTGTTGAGTATGTTGCGTTGGGGAAGTATGAGAAGGGGGCATAGTACGACAGTGTGAGAGTGATAGGAAAAGGTGTCCATAGGCTGATGGAGTGTGTTGGACGGAAGCTGGTGGATTCTCCAGAATATTGAGGGGGAAAAAATAATATTATAATGTGGGTGTCGGATCTCCTCACTCCAGGGACGACACTTTAAAGGAGGACACGACATTACTGGGGGCTCGTAAACGTGATATTTGGACAGTGGGATCTCTCGTAAACGTGATATTTGGACAGTGGGATCTCTCGTAAACGTGATCCTTGGACAGCGGGATCTCTCGTAAACGAGATCGTTGGACAGCGGGATCTCCCGTAAACGGAATCCTTGGACAGTGAGATCTCCTGCAAGCAGGAACCTTTGACAGTGGGATCTTCTGACAACGGGGTCTTTTGACACGGGATCCTTAGTTATAAAAGGGAGATATCATTTTGGAGAATCCAGCTAGAGTGAATGTGGATAGGGGTTAGGATTAATATCTTACCTGTTCACACTTCACACGTCTGCATAGGTCTGTGGTCCTGATTCTACTCTTGTCACTGAGTGAATGTACTGTGTGTGGTAATATCGAGATTTATAGTACTTGTTCATATATCGGTATAGTAATTTGCAGTTATATTGTACTAGACCTGCTAGCTTACCTCTCTGTATAATGGCCACCCCTAAACTTAGCACGTTAGAATTAAAGGAAAGGGGGGAAGAAATGGGATTGGCTGGGTCTGCTCTAACGGATTACATACAGGAAGTGGAGAGAGAGTATCGTCAAGCAGAAAGGGATGATCGAAAGGCCGAGCTGGAATTGAGAAGGATGGAGTTGGAACAAGCAGCTAAGAAATTGGAAGCTGAGCAAGCAGCTAGGAAATTGGAAGCTGAGCAAGCAGCTAGGAAATTTGAAGCTGAGCAAGCAGCTAGGAAATTAGAAGCTGAACAGGAAGCACAGAAAAGGGAGCACGAGTACCGGATGAGGGAACTCGAGTTGAAGAGTCAATCTAATGGAGAAACTGAGGGAGCAGTTGGAGGTTCCTCCATCCCAGGATCAACACCAGTAGGTGGACATGGGTACCATGCTATGAAGTTTCCTTTAGCGGTCTACGAGGAGGACAAAGAGAAGATTGACCAATACCTTCAACGCTTCGAGGCTATGTCAGTTGCTATGGGTCTGGAGCGTAACAAATGGAATCTTAAGCTATCCCAGGGATTACGCGGGACAGGATACGAGGTTTATACTCGCCTGCCACCAGGACATGAGAACAATTATGATGAATTAAAGACGGCTCTGCTGAAACGATTCGAGGTTACATCGCATACCTACCGGAAAAAATTTCGAGCAGCGAAACGAGAACCGGGAGAGTTGTTTGCCGCCTACAGTTTGCGTCTTAAATCTTATCTCCATAAGTGGATGGATTTGGCTGGGTTCGCACATGACTATGAGAGTCTGGAAGAGCTCATGGTGGTCGACCAGCTGAAGAAGCAAATGTCTAAACCTCTCAGGACGTTCCTGGGAGAACAAGGAGCGGAACGTATTGACCTCGTGAATAAATTAGCAGAACGGTTCGTCGAGGTACATGGGGAGGCAGGGGAAAACCTTTCCACCAACACCAAAAGTCAAGAGAAACATGACAAGAAGAAAGCCAAAAACTCAGGAACAAAAAAGTGGGAACCTTATGGGCAAAAATCAGAGGATAGTTCAGAGAAGAAGAAGGAGGGAAGCAAGAGCACCTCAAGCTCTACACCTAAACGACCGTGGTCGGAGAAGTGGTGTTCAATTTGTAAGTCACCCTCTCACAATACGAGGGACTGCAAATCGAAGGCTAAGAACCCTCATTTTGCAGCATGTCAAGTGACTTCCAAGGAGGTTGTCACGGAAAATGCCAAGGTCAACAAGGAAGCTCGCCACCAGGAGAGCTCATTCAAGTCCGACAATAGAAAATCTAGGACAGGGAAATGGTGCAACGAATGCAAGTCAAACACGCACAATGCTATTGACTGCAGGGGAAAGTCAGGAGACACTCAATTCGTCGTGTGCTCAGGGAAACCTAAGGTGGAGCCCACCGAACAGGTCGAGGCCGAGGAAGAGACTCCAGACCAGGAGAAACCACCTGTAGTGGAATTGGTAGAGGTTAACGGTCGTCAAGTGGAGTGTTTATACGACACAGGACTGGACGGGGAGGCCGTGATTTCTGCGGATCTAGTACATCCAGAACAATTCACAGGTGAAACCTTGGATATACAGCCTGCACAGAAGAGTGCTGTAGTCATGAAGTTGCCCATTGCTAATGTGGAGATTCGGTCAAGGTACGTCACCGGCACCATCAAGGCCGCTGTATTGACCGATCCCATTTTTCCAGTCATCCTAGGTTGCCGGTATGTCTTTCTGGGAATGCCCAGGGAGCCTATTCATATGGGAGCAATGCAGACTCGCTCTCAGGCGAAAACGGAAGAGGCAGACGCAATTGTGACTAACCCAATGCCGGGGGAGCTACGAACTGCCCAGAGTGAGGATGATACTTTACGTCCTTGCTACAAAAAGCTGCAGAAAAGTGCTGATCCACCAGGACGGGGGCAGTACTACATGAAGAATAGGATACTCTACAGGAGAGCAGGAAGGGGAGACAACCTATACGGTCAGTTGGTCGTCCCAAAAGCTCATCGGTCCCAGATTCTTCATATGGGGCATACCATCTCCTTTAGTGGACACATGGGTATTGCCGCCACCATGCAGCGGATTTCCTGCCACTACTATTGGCCGGGAATGACAGATGATGTGCGTCGGTATGTGAAGTCATGCCCTGAGTGCCAGAGGGTGGCACCGAAACACTGGACAGCACCGGTGATGTTGGGTGAGATGCCCATCATGAACTCTCCTTTCGAGAGGGTAGCCATCGATATCGTGGGTCCACTTCCCAGGACTAGGAAGAGGAACATGTATATACTCACAATGGTGGATTGCTGTACAATGTGGGGTGAGGCTATACCGTTGACCACGATTGACTCGAAAAGAGTGGCGGACGCACTGATGGAGGCCTTTACCAGATTAGGCTTTCCGGATCAAATTCTGACGGACAATGGATCTCAGTTTTGTGGAAAACTCATGGAGGAGGTATTTAGGGTGTTTCACTCTAACCACATACATACCAGCCCTTACCACCCTCAAGCCAATGGACAAGTGGAGCGTTTCAACGGCACGTTGATGACAATGCTCAGGAAATTAGCGCAGGAAAAACCTGATAGGTGGGATGAATATATCCCAGCAGCACTTTTTGCCTATCGGGAAGTTCCTCATGGCTCAACAGGACTACCACCCGCTACGTTGCTGTTGGTCGTCCAATCAAAGGACCGTTGGAAGCCATGTTGAGGAGTTGGACTGAAGAGGGGACGTCAGAAGAAGTGATCTCATCCTACAAATACGTGGAGGAAACTGAAAGAAAAACTCCACAAGGGATGGACTCTGGCAAATCAAAACTTGAAAAAGGCCAGGAAAAGACATGCGGCTTACTACAACCGTAGGTCTAAAGAAAGATCTCTAGAGGTGGGAGATAAAGTCTTGTTGCTACTCCCAACGGGAAACAACAAACTGGAGATAGGTTGGCAAGGACCATTTCCCGTGGAAAGGGTGATATCCAGAACCAACTATCAGATCCGGATCCGGGGAAAGTCGAAGATTTTCCATATCAATCTCTTGCGGAAATACGAAGAGAGACCCGGAGACAAGGCAGCTCACCTCATGACAATGGCAGTTGCAGTGGAGACAGAAGTGGGAACCAGCGAGGGCAGGGAATATCCCTTAGTACACCAGGAAACCTATAGGGATGTACAAGTGAACCCTGATCTGACCTCCCAGGAGAGGGAAAGGATAACCCAGGTTCTCAAGTCTCATAAGGAGATACTGACTGATAAACCAGGACGAACGAGGTTGGTGGAGTTCGAGATGACTTTGACCACACAGGAGCCTGTTCGCCAAAAGGTTTACCCAGTGCCATTCTCTAAAGAAAAGGCCCTGGAGGAGGAAATAAAAAACTGCTGGAGGATGACGTGATTGCACCATCCACATCCCCATACAATGCGGGGGTAGTTTTGTTACGCAAACCAAGTGGAGAACACAGGTTGTGTATAGATTACCGACTGCTGAACAGTCATACACAGTTTCAGGTGGAACCTTTGCCGAATCCAACTCAGTTATTCGCTAGGCTCCATAAGGCTCGGTACTTTTCAAAGGTGGATCTGAGTCGGGGGTACTATCAGATACCAGTCAAACCGGAGATTCGACCACTGTTAGCTTTCAGTACACCCAGTGGACACTACGAATTCAAGGTCATGCCCTTTGGACTCAGCAATGCACCTAGTGTGTTTACACGCATGATGAGGACTTTACTAGATCCGTTACAGGATCCGTCCATCATCTCATTCATGGATGATATTCTGATTTCCAGTGACAGCCTGGATGACCACTTACAATCCTTGGAGAGAGTGTTTAATAGGCTCAAGGAAGCAGGGCTTACTGCTCGTCCAACCAAGTGCATGATTGGTTACCAGACTCTGGAATTTCTAGGTCACACCATCACTCCAGGACACATTGTTCCAGAAGAGAAGAACCTGGAGAAAATCAGAAATGCACCAAGGCCAAAAACGAAGAAGGATGTGCGATCTTTTCTCTCGTTGTGTGGGTTCTACCACAAATTTATCCCACATTTCACTGAACTGGGAGCTCCGTTGACCGAACCTTGAAAAAGGGATTACCGGATCAAATCATTTGGACACCAGAATGTGAGAATGCCTATAGTCAGTTAAAGGAGGCCTTGGTCAGCAAACCTGTATTACAGCTCCCTGACCTTTCCAAACAATTTGTGTTGAGAACAGATGCGAGTGCGATTGGAATTGGAGCCGCTTTGTTACAGGAAGGAAAAGACGATGCTTCGGTTTTGAAACCTGTAGCATACGCAAGTAAGAAACTTCTACCGGCGGAGAGGAATTATTCAACCGTCGAGAGAGAATGCTTGTCCCTCGTATGGGCAGTGCAAAAATTTCAGCCATATTTGTATGGAGTTAAGTTTCGGGTTCAGTCGGATCATCAGCCCCTGATGTTCCTGGCTACTTCTCAGAAGCTCAACGCACGTTTGATGCGGTGGTCGTTGTTACTTCAACCGTATAATTTCACAGTAGAGTACATTCCTGGGAAGGAAAATGTTGGAGCGGATTTCTTGTCAAGACACCCAGCTCCTGAAGAAGAGGAATGAATTATCTGGATTTAACTCATGGTGGAGGAGAGTGAGATGGACTACTCTCTTAAGAGGGGGCCTATGTCGCGAGATTGCCATGAGTTAAACAGATAAATATTCCCGACGTTTGCTTGGCGTGTATTTTCAGCACCATTATTTTACTAACTGGAAAAACACCGCGGATGTCAAAATCTCAGGACAATATTTGTAGCTGCACGTGTACATCTATAACGGATTTGGAACGGTCGGTGTTGATGGTGACAGGTCCTGGCATCGCCTTGATTAGTTTGTCTACATTTGAATGTAAATGGAAGCAGTGGGGTCAGCCCATCTACACATTTGGTGTTGAGTGAGAAGGAAGGGATACACCGAGTTGGCAGTTCATTACCAGTTAGAATCACATATATTGTCACCACGGAACAGAAGATTGACAAGTTTGTCAACATTTGAATGCAGATGGAAGCCGTGAGATCACAATGGCAGATGCAAAACGGAAGTACTTAGTAGGGAGAAAACAGTACATATGTCAATTCTTGGTTTCCGGAACATGAAGAGTTTGACGGGGTTATTTGCAACTGTTTGTTGGAAGTCGTCATAAAATTCGCTGGCTTGTTTTGAGAATCTTAACAACTACTGACAACTTTGACAGGATTTAAGCCCGGAAAAATAGATCCTTGCAAATGGTTGATATGTCCAAATAACACCTGTGTGGGGGAGAAGAGGATAAAGTCACGTGGACAACTTTGGTAGTTTGCCATATAAACTCTAGTTGTGACCAGCTAGGGAGGACTTGAAATTATGCTTTAGTCAGAGTGCCAGGGCACGGCAGCGCCTAGTGGAAATAATATCTACCGTGTGTTAATTAGTGACTTAATTTTACACGTGCCTATAATGGCAGATGTAGATATGATTGATAGGACTGCAGTGGTGCCATTTAAGGTATAACCTATTATAATATATTCGTTATAATTACTTTAGGCAGTAGCCTTGTTAAACTATAGTGTGATGATTAGCACTGTTAGTGGAAACTAGCTAGAGTAGGGAAGTGATACTTGAGACTCTGTTAGCTAGAATAGATTAGTGAAGTGTTGATAAGCTTTACTAGTTGAGAATTGAGTAATGAGGGATAATTGGGATTTCCCGTAGGTGTCCCTTGTGGGAGGGGTTCCACATTCTGTTTGCTGATTTTTTCTTTGTCATAATCTGATTCGATTCTAGGTGGGTAGCTAATCTGCTCTATGACTAAGTCTAGTTAGCTAACGATCATTAGGCAAGGTGATAGGCTTACACTCAGCCGAAAGAATCATGAACTAGTACTATCACCAGGTGTGTTGTTTCTATCCTAGGTTCCCTACCAGATCCAAGGAAGCTCAATACAGTTTTGGGAAGGAAGAAAATCCCAGTCTGAAGAACACCAGTTCGGCAATCAATAAAGATTGCTTACAGACGTGATTAAAAGCTAGAGGGAGGTTGATTCACCCAACATAGTGAAGATTACAGTTGCACCATACAGCATTAAACAGTGGTAACGAACCGAGAACCGGTTAAGAGTAACTAGTGTTAGTACAGTAACAATTAACATTAGTAATTAGCACTTGCGGACTGAATGGTTCGATGTGCAACGAGGATGATCTGTCGACTAACACTTAACTTTACTAACTGTGTAAACACTAGAAAAGAACTTGTGCAGTTGGTTAGAGAACATTAGGAACGGACATTGTGTAGAGTGAATCCGGTCCATAAGTAACTGTTCATACCACCGGTGTCTATTTCTCATGTTCATGAAATGGGATTACCAGAGGTCTACAGAAGCAAAGCAGTATCCGGCAGGATGGTTCCGGCAACGGGTGAGACGTACTTGTTCTGACGTAACGTGCTGTGGTCTATCTTTGCTGTGATCAGCGGACTGAGCTGATGTCTGAGAGTCAGATTCTCTACACTTTATAGAACACGTCACACATTTTCTTCGCATACACGTCTCATACACGTTACACTTTTATTTTAATAAATTAATCTGTATTAATTTCTAGAAGTAAGAGTTGTTGAGTATGTTGCGTTGGGGAAGTATGAGAAGGGGGCATAGTACGACAGTGTGAGAGTGATAGGAAAAGGTGTCCATAGGCTGATGGAGTGTGTTGGACGGAAGCTGGTGGATTCTCCAGAATATTGAGGGGGAAAAAATAATATTATAATGTGGGTGTCGGATCTCCTCACTCCAGGGACGACACTTTAAAGGAGGACACGACAGGAAACATGCACAAAGGACAGCCGCCGACCGATCCCACTGCTGACGTCACAGACACAAACGCTACATAACCAGTCCAAGATAGTTCAGATAGGACTCACAAGACAAGAATTAGGGTGAACGAACCCACAAAAAACCACGGACCTCAACAATAACCACAACTGAGGAAGCAGGTTGAACGAGGCCGAATTTGGAATTTTTGTTTTGAAAATTGGAATTGGAATTTTACTTTAGTTCATGCAACTTACCAGCTTGTGGAGTTCCTCTTCGTCGGTGATCTGTTCGTACGAAGGCATGTTTGGTGGCTGTAGACAGCTGCTAGATCTGTGGTCACCTCTCTGTGGATGTGATGATTAACACTGATAGCAGGGCATATAAAGAAATATATTGTTTATTTAGGTTTAAATATGTTATACGATTCTATTGGTTTAACCATTACAATGACAAGAAGAGATATGAGAAACCAAACACAAGTGTTGGGGTGGATACTACCTATCACTGACTTTATAGAACATCAAAGAATTGCGCGCATATTGTTCGGATAGTTAGCTAGAATGAAACAAGATCAACCAGCGGCCGGAGCGTTCTAAGTGAGAACATCGGGATACAAATTGAGGGGACGATCCAGAAAGGGGTGGTTAGATGGAGTAAAAGAGGCACTGAGTAACGCAAAATTAACGTTAGTACAAGGAACAAGACATGCGCCATTTCACGTCAAAAGCAGTAGAACAGAAGAAGAAGAAGAAGAAGAAGAAGAAGAAGAAGAAGGAAGGAGGAGGAAAAAAGAGGAAGGAGGGAGAAAAGGAGGAAGAAGGAGAAAGAATGAACAGGGAGGAAGAAGCAAGAAGAAGAAGGAGGAGGAAGGAGGAGGAAGGCGAGGAAATGGAAGAATCAAGACGGCAGAAGAAAGAAAACAGAACAAGGAAGGCGAAAGAAGAAGAAAGAAGAATAAGGAAGAAGAAGAAAGACAAAAAAGAAGGAAGGAAGAAGGAAAAAGAAGGAAGAAAGAAAAAGAAAAAGACATTTTCTAGATTTAACATCGTTGCTCATTCTTGTAACAGAATCTTTTTGAATAAGACTATTTTGTTTAAAATTTCTTTTATTTTCGCAGCGTAGATTTTTAAAACGAGTCTTTTCTTTATACTGTCTAGAACAGGGGTGTCAAACTCAATCGCTCAGCAGGCCAACACTCAAATCACACGTAAGGTTGCGGGCCGAACAGGATAAACATTCAATAAGCCGAGAATTGAACCTTTTTTAAACATTAATATAAATAAAAAGTCGAATCGACTTTTTATAGTCGACTCGACTTTTTAATTTATACATTGGTATACAAATCGTGGCCAAAGGCTTGCGAAAGCGGTTCGTGAGCCATTACCAGGCGTTTGAAACGCAGCCGCGACCGATTTGTGCAGCAGACCGTGTCGCGTTGTGTTTTAACGTGTTTGTATGGGAGCCGGTCGTTTAGAAAGCAATGGCAAGCTACTGAACGTAAAATTTGCCTAGTACATCAACAGCAGCTGAAAAATGCTGGTGTTGACTGCAAAGTCCTGCAAGGGATATGCAATATTTAAAAAAAAAAATACAAATTTTCACTCTTATGTCAATTTATCAGAGCACGACGTTTGGCATCTTTTCTTGGCTACAAGTTCGTTTATGTTGGGAGTAATGTTCTGCGTCAATGAGATTCTCATGATGGACTGCAAGTGTTCATCAGTGAGACGACTCCTGTGTGATGTTTTGTTAATCTTCATCCAGAAGACAGCTGCTCACATAGATATGTGCTTCCAAACATGCTCAAGGTTCGAGCCACATGTAGACGAAGCCGGGGCATCTCTTCAGGAATGAAACGAGTGAACAGTGCAGGCTTCACAGTGTCGTACTTTACATTTAGTGTCCCATTACACTGCAGCTCTATTAATTCCATCTGCAAATTTACAGGTACAGTTTCCACATCTATGGCAAATAGATTACGAAACAGCTCGAAATTACTTTTCTGTGCTTCAAAGTCACTAGAGCGCCGTGCGAACCCGGCGCGAAGTAAGCTAATTTTCTCATCAAAGTGACTTGGCTTAACATTGCTAGGCAACAAGAAAAGTGAGGCAGGTTGCATTGGTGCATTTGTGTCTCCCATAAGCGCAGCTTCACTTGAAATGCCTTCACTGCGTCATGCATATCAGTGATAATGTGATCCCGTCTCTGGAGCTGCAGGTTCAAGTCGTTGAGATGAGTGGTTATATCAGACAGAAACGCCAACTCACATTTCCACTTTTTATCCCGAAATCTGTGGAATCTTTTCCTTTACTGTCCATGAATTGACAGATTTTCTCGATCAGCTGGAAAAATCTACTGAGAACTTTTCCCCGACTTATCCGCCGCACCTCTGTATGATAAGGCAAGTCACTGAACGCCGACTCTATTTCCTGCAAAAAAAGACTGAAATTGGCGGTGATTTTAACCTTTGGCTCTGATAAAGTCGACGGTTTGTGTTACAATGCTCATTACATCTTCCACTTTGAGGACTTTACTACACAGCGATCCTTGGTGTATGATGCAGTGATATGCTATCAGTTGACCAGTACACTTCTCCTGCATCTTTAACCGCATCCTTCCAACTAGTCCAATTTTTTCGCCAAACAACGCCGGTGCTCCATCTGTTGTTAGTCCAACGAGTTTGTTCGAAGGCAGGTTCATGTTGGTTAAACTTTGACATACGTTGTCTAAAAATGTCTTTTCCTGTCGTTGTCCCATGCATGGATTTCATGTCCAATGTTTCTTCTGTAACATTCAAACTGGAGTCCACTCCACGGATGAAAATGGCGAGCTGTGCAGTGTCAGTCGTGTCATTACTTTCATACACAGCGAGGGAGAATGCAACAAAGTCTTTGCCTTTTTCGATAAGCCGTGTTTTCACATCAGTGGCCATCTCACAAACCCGATCAACAACCGTATTTCTGCTAAGGCTTACCTTTGCAACCATCTGCTTTTTGGTTGAACACTCGTCACACACTTTCATCATGCAGCGCTTCAGAAACTCTATTTCTGTAAATGGTCGGCCTGATTTTGCGATCTCCTCCGCCACAATTAATATTGCTTTCACAGCAGCTTCAGTTTGTGATTTTGCTTTGGTGACAAACCATCTGCTGTGATGTTAGATGCCTCTTCAATTCTTCTACCTTCTGTAGCTTCTGCTCTGCATTCAGGCTGTTTAACTTGTCTTGATGTTTAGTCTCGTAGTGCCGTATCAGATTATATTCTTTGATCACAGCCACATTATCTCCACAAATTAGACACACAGGTTTACCGCCAATATCAGTAAACATATATTCAGCCTCCCAGCGGCTTTGAAAGGCTCTGTTTTCAGAATCAACTTTTCTCTTGGTCATTTTAAAGGCTAGCTTTGATTTAAAAAATGACTGTGTATCTACCGACAGACGCTTGATTGATATCAGGTTAGCCGTAGCTGGAAAAGGTGATGTAATATCCGAGCACTTGCCATGTAGCGTCGGAGGCATGAGTCAATGATTTATAATCGGATGAAAAAATTGTGGCAGACAAATAAAGAGAGTCATCGAGAGGCGAGTGAATACAAAGGTTACTAGATGACGTCACAGGGACTACGGTTACCATAAGCAGTGAAGATTGAAAACATCAGGGAGAACGACGCACAAAGTGACAACAGAGAAAGAACAACATTATTTGCCAACTGAAAGAACTTATGAATTGACATATGAGACTACAGTAAGAGAAGGAAATAACGGCACAATCTGCAGGAAGGAGGATGTTTAGCAGAAGGACGTTGAGGACCGATAACATGATAGAGTTTATGGCGTCATAATTTGCCGGTTCAATGTCAGCTCGAAGTCATGAAATCAGCTGTATACAGAAGTCCGTAAGTCATATTGTTTAGCTATTCGAAACGACAGATTATCAGAGAACGATGCATGGGATAAGAATTATTCGTCATTGATTTACATATTAAGAGGGATCTAGCTCGGCAGCTGAAGCAGAGTATGTATAAATTATTAATTATTATTATATTTTGACTGTCCTTCCCATTAACAAGGGAACTGTCATATATCAGTCTGTGCGGCAGATCAACATTAATAAAGTTCATTATTGACGTTTAGCATCATCGTTCCTACGATTATTCAGTTCAGTTGGAATTTTGGTTCCCATTAATCTGCTACAGTGTTTGTGTAAGGACAGCGAGCGTAAATACAGCAGTAATTAAAGATTCAAGCATTATAGCAGCACTACACTACTTTCATTTCTTATGCGCCAATCCAAAACGAGCAACTGAACTTTGCTAGGTCACCATAACGACGAACATCCACTCACTACACAACTTTTATTTTCGCTAATTCTGATCGAAGCGAGAACACTCTCAGGTAGCCTATCATTCGGCAAGGCTGCTAATTAGGGAATTTGATTTGAACTTTCTATCGTGGCCATTAAAAATATATTTGTACGTCGCTTGAGACCTCTCGGGCCTGATATGAACGCGGGCCTGATGTGGACCGCGGGCCTTGAGTTTGATACATGTGGCCTAAAACAAAGGAATCCGTGTCAACAAGGCGTGTTTAAGAAGACAGGGAGTGTGTTTCCAGTGATCTGGGCACCCGGGACGACCCAGCCTAAACTGGGTACCACGGAATACCATGGGAGTAAATGCGGCCATCGTGATACAGGGTGTTTTTTTTTTAAATGACTGTGCAGTGTTTGAAAATATTGCCTGTCCAAGTTTTGTATTTACCTATTATGTGGCATGAACTGTACAGAGGGTGAATACAAAACTTGGGCTGGAAATATTTTCAAACGCTGCACTGTCATTAAAAATACACCCTATATTATGTTGTTGTTTGTCCATCAAGAATGATGATGACCATTCATTTCATCCAGTGGGGTTGAAGGTATGGAGCCGTGGGTTCTAAGATGGCTGATAAGGTATATTTTGGCTCGAAATGTTCTTTGACATTGTGGGCAAAGAATGCTTGATGTCTCTTGAGGAGGATTTCCTGCAGTGGTTTTTCTGTCCTGCCTTTTCTTCACAGCTCTTGCAGTCCTGGTTGCCTCGCATATGACTGCACCTTTGCGTAATGATGCACGCCACGAATTTCGGTCTCTGGCTGCAGCCTCCCAGGTGTCATGATGAATTCCAAAAGCATTCAGTGAAATTTTCAGTGTCTTTAAAGCGTTTCCTCTGGCCACCTTGGGAGCGTTTACCACAACGCAGTTCGCTGTAAAAAATTCGTTTAGGGAGCCTGTGATCTGGCATGCGAGTCAAGTGACCAGCCCAACGAATCTGATTCTTCATCAGTATAGTGTGGATACTGGGCATGGACGCTCTTTCTAGGACTTCAGTGTCTGGAATCTTGTCTTGCCATTTAATCTTCAGTAGCTTCCTTAGGCAGACTGTGTGGAAGTGGTTTAATTTCCTAGCGTGTCGCTGATAAACAGTCCAGGTTTCACAAGCATATAGCAGTGTGGATAATACAACTGCTTTGTAGACTTTTAGCTTTGTTTGCAGGCTTATTCCAGTTCTGTCCCATACATTCTTGTACAGTCTGCCAAAGGCCAGCACTGGCCTTGGAGATTCTTGCATTCACTTCGTCATCAATTGTGGCAGCTTGTGACACAGTGCTGCCAAGATAGGTGAATTTGTCCACAACACTTAGTCTATGATCATTCACTTTGATATTCGGCACAGTGTGATTATTCCCTGGAGCTGGCTGGTACATAACTACAGTCTTCTCCAAGTTGATATTGAGCCCAAAGTTGGCACAGGCATGTGAGAAAGCTGAAACATTATGTTGCATGTCCGCCTCTGAGTTGGCGTATAGAGCGCAATCATCAGCAAACAGGAGCTCTCTGACGATGTCGCTGGTAATTTTGATTTTAGCCTTCAGCCTTCTGAGATTGAATAACTTTCCATCCATACGGTAGTTGATGTCTATTCCAATGTCATCGTTCTCGAAGGCATTCATCAACATGGCTGAAAACATGAGGCTGAACAGTGTTGGTGCCAGGACACATCCTTGCTTCACTCCATTGGTGACAGGAAAGGGTTCAGACAGTTCACCATTTTCCTGTACTCTTGCCTGCATGCCATCATGAAATAGCCGCACTATTTGGACAAACTTTCGTGGACAGCCATATTTTGCCATAATCTTCCACAGTCCTTCTCTGCTGACTGTATCAACAGCCTTGGTAAGGTCAATGAAAGTGGAGAACATTTCGCAGTTCTGTTCCTGACATTTCTCTTGCAGCTGCCTTGCAGCGAAAATCATGTCAACAGTTCCACGTTCTTTTCTGAAGCCACATTGACTCTCAGGAAGAAGACCTTGATCGAGATGGGCTGTGAGGCGATTGAGAAGAATTCTGGCGAGTATCTTCCCTGCAATTGAAAGCAAGGAGATGCCTCGGTGGTTGTCACAGGATTGGCGGTTTCCTTTACGTTTGTAAAGGTGGACTATTGACGCGTCCTTGAAATCTTGTGGCATGGTCTCGTTCACCCATATGTTTGTAAAGACTTGGTGAAGCTGCTCTGTTAGGACCGGCCCACCTGCCTTGTATATCTCTGCTGGGATGGAGTCAGGACCAGGTGCCTTGCCGCTGGAGAGTTGCTGGATGGCTTTGTTTACTTCCACTATGGTTGGCAGGTCATCAAGTGTCTCATTGGTGGGAACTTGAGGAAGGCAATTGATGGTTTCATCATCGAAGAAGGAAGTTGCATTTAAGATTTTGCTGAAATGCTCTGCCCAGCGTTGAAGGATTTCTTTCTTATCGGTGACCAATGTTCATCCATCTGCACTGAGGAGGGGAACTATGCCTGGTGATGTAGGACCATAGACCGCTTTCAGTGAGTCGTAGAAGTTTTTCATATCATGTCTGTCAGCAAAGCCCTGAATTTCATCAGCTTTGCTGCTCAGCCAGGAGTCCCGCATGTGTCGAAGTTTCTGCTGCACTACTCTCTGAATGTTCTTGAAAGCATCTTTTTTTTTTTAATGTAGACTTTGGGTCATTCAAATGTGCCTTGAGGAGAAGATGTTTCTCGGCCAGCAATTGGTTGATGTCTTCGGAATTTTCATTAAACCAGTCTTTATGCTTTCGGGGGGGGGGGGGGGGGGGGGGGGGGAAGGGGCCTGGACCCAGGATTTCCATAGCAGTGTTGTAAATTATGCCCCTTAGGGCTCTCCATTCTGTTTCTGTATCCTGTTTAGCTGCAGCATTGGGCTTGAGGGGGTCTTCCAGCATATTTTCAAACGACTGCTGCATTTTCTTGCTGTTTAGGCGGGTGACATTTAGCTTTTTTTTGCATTTTCGCCCCTTGAGGACGCCGTGGTGGCCTGATGTGAATGTTTATTTTCGAGACAATGAGATGATGGTCTGTCCAACATTTGGCACCACACATGGATTTTGTCACTCGAACGTCTTGTCTGTCACTCCTCCTGACGATGACATAGTCAATGAGGTGCCAGTGTTTCGAGCGAGGGTGCATCCACGATGTCCTATTTCTCATGGGGAGACGGAAAATTGTGTTCGTAATCAGGAGATCATGTTCGGCACATGTCTGAAGGAGGCGGAGTCCATTGCTGCTACAATTTCCGACTCCATGCTTTCCAATAATGCCACTCCAAGAGGTGGTGTCCGTGCCTACGCTGGCATTGAAATCCCCAAAGTACGAGGGTCATTCAGAAAGTAATGCACTACATCGTTTTTCTCAGCTAATAATGAAGATAGAAGCATGCGATTCTGCACACTTCAAATATGGCATATGCCACTTGTGTGCACCAAATTGCAATTCAAATCGCTAAATAATATGACTGCCCCAAACCGTTGAAATGGAGCGTGTTAGCAACATGCGAATTCATAGAATTTCTCGTTGCAGAGAAGGAAACTGTTGTAAACATTCACAAGCGTCTTTGTGATGTATATGGAAGTTTTGCAGTCGGCAGGAGTACAGACAGTCGCTGGGTTCAGAGAATCAAAGAATCAAGAAGCCCACGGCCAACAACGCAGACATGTTGAAAGGTATTATTCTTACTGATAGGCGAATCACTACTCAACAACTGGCCTTACAGCTGTCAGTCAGCAACGCAAATGCAGTTATAATAACTAAGATGGGTTCCTCGAAGTCAAAAAATGGCCGTCGATTGCAAAGGATAGCAATTTCTTCTAAATAATTGGAGTTATTCAATGCTGACGGAAAAAACTTTTTGTCTAAGATCGTTGCAGGTGACGAAACCTAGGAAAATAATTTTGAGCCTGAGACAAAAAGCAGTCAATGGAGTGGCATCATCCACAGTCACCACCAAGAAAGAAATTCAAGACAACTTCAGCTGGAAAGGTCATGATCACTGTCTTTTGGGACACTGAAGGTGTGACTCTTGTGGATGTTATGTCAAGAGGAGAGACAATCAATTCGCAAGCTTACATTAAGACATTGTAAAATCTCAGTCATCGTTTTCGCTGAGTTCGGCCACACAAGAATCCAATAGATCTGCTTCTCCTTCGCGACAATGCGCGTCCTCACACAAGTCTGACAACACGGGAAACAATCACCACAATTGGGTTGGACTATACTACCTCATCCACTCTGTATTCCTGATTTGGAACACTCTGATTTTCATCTATTTAGTCCACTTAAAGGTGCACTCCGTTGGACAAGGTTTGAAGATGATGAAAGAGTGCTTTGTGCAACGAAGAAATGGATACATGATCAAGACAAAATCTGATAAGGGCAAGTAATAGATGCACTTCGTTTCATGCCGGCATAAAGCCGTACAAGTTGATGGGGATATGTGGATACTACTGATGTTTACATGACATATCCATGTATATTGTATACATTTGATGCTTTTTGAATAAACAGCTCCTGAGAAAAACGATGTGGTACAATACTTTCCGAACGCCCCTCGCAGGTTAATATACCATTAAAGTTCAGTGGGGCCGACAAGTTTAACACACTCACGTGTAAACTTCAAGCGCGCTGAAGGCAGGTAGTGGGTTCATTCCCTACACCGGGCGGCTGTACTTAAACTTTGACCTCCCGTTCAGACAGCCAGGTCACACTTGTTAGTCGCCAGTTGGAAATGACCAAGTAATCACGGCATCCATTGTGGGCAAACATTGGGGCATCACAGACTATGGTTCTGAGTTCAGTAGTTTTCTCGCTGTAGTGCTTTCCCCATGTTTATATGTTGTGTTTTCTGAATGTATGTGTTTGCTGATGAAGGCTAGTCGCCGCAACGTCCTGTATCGTCCGTAATTGTGTCCTGTAAAGCTACATTACTTTGTGTTATTTTATATTGTTTGCAAAGGACAAGCAAGTTAGAAAATAAATTATAACACCAGAAATCAGAAACGGTATGTAGTCAATAATAAGTGAGAATATTACTGCAGCGGAATGTGAACAATGTGACATGAAAACAGTGTATGTATAGCTCCTGCACAGAAATATCACATAGGCAATTGTGCATAGCTTTCAACTTTCTGGGCTAGGTACAAGGAAATCGCAAAAGGGAAAATGAATAAGTATTATACCACCACCACCACCACCACCGCCGCCGCCGCCACCCTCACCCTCACCCCTCCTCCTCCTCCTCCTCATCATCATCATCATCATCCTCATCATCCTCATCATCATCATCATCATCATCATCATCATCATTTATCATCATCATCATCATCATCATTCATCATCATCTTCATCATCATCATCATCACCATCATCTTCACCACCATCATCATCATCATCATCACAATCATCATCATCATCATCATCATAATCATCATCATCATCATCAGCAGCAGCAGCAAGCGTCCGGCTAGCTGGTGTAGGAATTCATGTCTCTCCACAGATCACAGCAGATAACATACTCCAAGAGTGCCCACAGAACTACATGTTTAGAAAAACCTTCTGGCCTAGAGAAACAACAGTGGAAGATAAACTCTATCGACCACTGAGTGAACTAAGAATAGGCAGTAGAATTAATACACGAGATAACATTGTAGACGTAGACAAATTTGAAGCGAACAAAAGAAGAAGAGGGGCAAATAAACCATATGAACTGATACAGTGCCGAAGGATAATATATCGCAATACGGACTTCCTATTTGGACAGAAGGACGATATATCGTCGTACTAGTGTCATCTTGTTATTTGTTTTGTTTAGTGGTATCTTAGGCAATTGTAATGCTCAGTGAACGGAAATTTATATTATAACAATTGTTGAATTGATTGTTTACCATGTTTTGTCCATACCTACTTTTTGTTTGACATTGATTCAGTTAAGGGAATATGTTATAAATGAGTTAAACCAAATCACGCAAATCCGACATTTCGGTCCTAATGCCCTATTCCGAGAACATCACACACTAAATGGGTTAATTCAGAAAATGACATCATTGATTTATGAGCGCTTGTAATCTCTACACCTATCTTAGCTTTACCTGTCGACTGGGGCAATCCCTTGGCTGGCATGTAGCGATAACTCGAGTTTTACAATGATGAGTAACTTCACATAGCCCGCTCTTCTGGATGTTCGGGATAATAGCAAAATCTGAGATATTTTCTTCCCAATCTTTTATCCTTTTTGGAACTTATGTGTTGTTGAGTGTTGGGTGATGCTATTTTGCTTTGTTCTCGTCGTTTTTTCTCTCCCATAGTTTCTTATCAGCTGGTAGTATCTCACAAGGCGCCCTGTATTAGTTCCCATATTTGGGTTGAAAAGCACCGAAACATATTTCATAAGGTTACAAAGGTAAGCAAATACCCTATATACACCCCATGATATGTCGACAGGACGAACGAACCAAACATACAGGTAGATAGACTGACGGACAAGCTGATGAATAGATAGACCTACAGACAGAATGCCTGCAAGATTCTTAGACATTTGGAAACCGTAAAGGGTAGACATTCGTGGCTATATATATGTCAGTTAATAATATTAGACTATTTAAAGTAAGTAAGTTGCATATCCTTTACACCACGTCGCAGTCAACCCCAACATTTTCCGGCTGATTGTGATTTCTTGACAAGTTTACGTTCAGCAGTCTGCCATTACTTGTATGAAAACCAGCGCAAGGCGGCCCTTCGAAAGCGGTATGCGGGATTGCAAATTGCGCCATTAACCCCTTTGGCACAACGCCGGCTAATAGATGTATATAGATGTAAATAGATGTTGAAAGAAAAGGCAACACCATCACATCCCAACGCCATTACATTAGTTCCCCACACCATTACATGAATTCCACAACACCATTACATGCATTCCCCAACCATCACATACATGAATCCCACACCATTACATGAATCCCCACACCATTACAGGTTAATCCCCAAATCACCATTACGATGATTCCGACCAACACCATTACCTTAATTCCCAAACACCATTACATTAATTCCCTCAACACCTGACATTCCTAATTCGCCCAACACCATTACATGATTCCCCACAACACCATTACATGAATTCCCCAACAACAGACCATTACAGGATTCCCCAACACCATTACATTAATTCCCAACACCATCATTCATCGCCCGACACCAGTACATTGAATTCCCCAACACCATTGACATGAATTCCCCAACACCATTACATACTCCCACACACACCATTACAGTAGATTCAACACCATTACATTCATCCCCAACACCACTTACTTAATTCCCCAACACCATACATATACACTTTCCCAACACCATCACATTAATTCCCCAAGCACCATACATGACTTCCCCACCCAGTACATTAATTCCCCACACCATTACATTAATTCCCTCAACACCATTACATGAATTCCCCAACACCATCTACATTAATTCCCCAACACCATTACATTATATTCCCAACACCATTACATGAATCCCACACCATTACATGATTCCCCAACACCATTACATGAAGTACCCCAGCACTCATTACATGGACATATCCCACAACACCATTACATGACGATCCCAACACCATTACATGACATCCCCAACACCATTACATGAATTCCAACACCATTACATGAATTCCCCAACACCATTACATGAATTTCCCCAACACCATTACATGAATTCCCCACACCATACGAATTCCAACACCATTACATGAATTCCCCAACACCATTACATGAATTCCCCAACACCATTACATGAATTCCCAACACCATTACATGATTCCCCAACACCATTACATTATCCCCAACACCATTACATTAATTCCCCAACACCATTACATGAATTCCCCAAACCCATTACATAGAATTCCCCAACACCATTACATTATATCCCCAAACACCATTACATGAATTCCCCAACACCATTACATTAATTCCCCAACACCATTACATGAATTCCCCAACACCATTAGATTAATTCCCCAACACCATTACATGAATTCCCCAACACCATTACATTAATTCCTCAACACCATTACATTAATTCCCCAACACCATTACATTAATTCCCCAACACCATTACATTAATATCCCCTCAACACTCATCACATGAATTCCCCCAACACCATTACATGAATTCCCCAACACCATTACATGAATTCCCCAACACCATTACATGAATTCCCCAACACCATTACATGAATTCCCCAACACCATTACATGAATTCCCCAACACCATTACATGAATTCCCCAACACCATTACATGAATTCCCCAACACCATTACATGAATTCCCCAACACCATTACATTAATTCCCCAACACCATCACATTAATTCCCCAACACCATTACATGAATTCCCCAACACCATCACATTAATTCCCCAACACCATTACATTAATTCCCCAACACCATTACATTAATTCCCCAACACCATTACATTAATTCCCCAACACCATTACATTAATTCCCCAACACCATTACATGAATTCCCCAACACCATTACATGAATTCCCCAACACCATTACATGAATTCCCCAACACCATTACATTAATTCCCCAACACCATTACATGAATTCCCCAACACCATTACATGAATTCCCCAACACCATCACATGAATTCCCCAACACCATTACATGAATTCCCCAACACCATTACATGAATTCCCCAACACCATTACATGAATTCCCCAACACCATACATGAATTCCCCCAACACCATTACATGAATTCCCCACACCATTACATGAATTCCCCAACACCATTACATGAAATTCCCCAACACCAATTCACATGAATTCCCAACACCATTACATGGAATTCCCCCAAACCATTACATGAATTCCCAACACCATTACATGATTCCCAACACCATTACATGAATTTCCCAACACCATTACATGAATTCCCAACACCTTACATTAATTCCCCAACACCATTACATGAATTCCCCAACACCATTACATGAATTCCCCAACACCATTACATGAATTCCCCAACACCATTACATGAATTCCCCAACACCATTACATGAATTCCCCAACACCATTACATGAATTCCCCAACACCATTACATGAATTCCCCAACACCATTACATTAATTCCCCAACACCATTACATTAATTCCCCAACACCATCACATAATTCCCCCAACACCATTACATAATTCCCCAACACCATTACATACTTCCCCAACACCATCACATTACTTCCCCAACACCATTACATATTCCCCAACACCATTACATGAATTCCCCAACCCATTACATGAATTCCCCAACACCATTACATGAATTCCCCAACACCATTACATTAATCCCCAACACCATTACATGAATTCCCCAACACCCATTACATGAATTCCCCAACACCATTACATGAATCCCCAACACACATACATTAATTCCCCAACACCATTACATTCATTCCCCAACACCATTACATGAATTCCCCAAACACCATTACATGAATTCCCCAACACCATTACATGAATTCCCCAACACCCATTTACATGAATTCCACAAACCACCATTACATTAATTCCCCAACACCATTACATGAATTCCCCAACACCATTACTATGAATTCCCCAACACCATTACATAATTCCCCAACACCATTACATTTAATTCCCCAACACATTACATTAATTCCCCAACCCCATTACATGAATTCCTCAACACCATACATGAATTCCTCAACACCCATTACATGAATTTCCCCAACACCATCTACATGAATTCCCCAACACCATTACATGAATTCCCCAACACCATTACATGAATTCCCCAACACCATTACATGAATTCCCCAACACCATTACATGAATTCCCCAACACCATTACATGAATTCCCCAACACCATTACATTAATTCCCCAACACCATTACATGAATTCCCCAACACCATTACATGAATTCCCCAACACCATTACATGAATTCCCCAACACCATTACATGAATTCCACAACACCATTACATTAATTCCCCAACACCATTACATTAATTCCCCAACACCATTACATGAATTCCCCAACACCATTACATTAATTCCCCAACACCATTACATTAATTCCCCAACACCATTACATGAATTCCCCAACACCATTACATGAATTCCCCAAGACTAGTGTTCTGACCAGCTAAAAATAGATTTATAATCATGTGACATGTTTAAAAACAATATACCATAATACGAAGTTCGAGTTATCCTTTTGTACTTTCCCACTGGTATTATTGTTATTGTTGTTATTGTTGTTATTGTTGCTGTTATTAGGAATGTTGTTACCATTCTTTCGATTCGAGTTGTTTGCTCTGGTACCACTTGAAGAACCGCGGGCCGTTGATCACTTAGCTGTGTCCAGGTAGGCAATGAATACACTAGACGTATACGTGGGGTCTCCAAGCGGTGAATGCAAGAAGTGGGTGCTGATTGTGTACCATACCCGCGGGGAATTGACGTGACTCACAGCGGATATTGTGATCGCTCCTCCCTTCGTTGGCCAGGCCAATGTCTTGTCCAGACTTCCCCGCGTGAAGGTAAAGAGAGTCTGTAGACAATATGATGCCTCTGCATCCCGCATAGAGGGGGCAGAAAGAGAGAGATAGTGAGAGAGCGAGAGAGAGAGAGAGAGAGAGAGAGAGAGAGAGAGAGAGGAGAGGAGAGAAGAGAAGGGGGGGGGGGGAGATAGAAAGATAGGGAGAGAAAGAGGAGAAAAGAGAATTGAGGGAATAGGGAGAGAGAAAGTGAAAGGGAGATAGTCAGGGAGAGAGAGAGAGAGGAGAAGAGAAGGAGAGGAGAGAGAGAAAGTAAGAGAGAGGAAGAGAAAGAGAGGGGAAGAGAGGGAATAGAGAGGGAGAAAGAGAGAAGAGGGTGAGGAGTGGAGCGAGCGAGCGAACGACCTTTGTTTTCAAAGGTCCAATAATTGGACATGCAACTCCGACGGCAAATAAGAATAAGTAAACGACAATGACGAAGAAGAAGAAGAAGAAACAGAAGAAGAGTAAGATACAAGCATAAGACCTTCTTGTAAAGATATAATTAGAGCAGTAGCGAACCAGAAGCAGCAGCAGCAGTAGTCTTAGTAGTATTAGTAGTAGTAGTAGTAGTAGTAGTAGTAACATTAGTAGTAGTAGTAGTAGTAGTAGTAGTAGTAGTAGTAGTGGTAATAGTAGTAGTAGTAGTAGTAGTAGTAGTAGTAGTAGTAGTA
The DNA here is from genome assembly GCA_014155875.1 of Cepaea nemoralis. NCBI lineage: Eukaryota > Metazoa > Mollusca > Gastropoda > Stylommatophora > Helicidae > Cepaea > Cepaea nemoralis. Next base: position 470,674 of record JACEFZ010012665.1, on the reverse strand, counting down.
GTAGTAGTAACAGTAGTAGTAGTAGTAGTAGTAGTAGTAGTAGTAGTAGTAGTAGTAGTAGTTGTAGTAGTAGTAATAGTAGTAGTAGTAGTAGTAACATTAGTTGTAGTAACAGTAGTAGTGGTAATAGTAGTAGTAGTAGTATAGTAGTAGTAGTAGTAGTAGTAGTAGTAGTAGTAGTAGTAGTAGTAGTAGTAGTAGTAGTAGTAGTAGTAGTAGTAGTAGTAGTAGTAGTAGTAGTAGTAGTAGTAGTTGTTGTTGTTGTAGTAGTAGTAGCAATAATCGTAGTCGCAGTAATTGTAGTACTAGTAGTGTAGTAGTAGTAGTAGTAGTAGTAGTAGTAGTAGTAGTAGTAGTAGTAGTAGTAGTAACAGTAGTAGTGGTAATAGTAGTAGTAGTAGTAGTAGTAGTAGTAGTAGTAGTAGTAGTAGTAGTAGTAGTAGTAATAGTAGTAGTAGTAACATTAGTTGTAGTAACAGTAGTAGTGGTAATAGTAGTAGTAGTATAGTAGTAGTAGTAGTAGTAGTAGTAGTAGTAGTAGTAGTAGTAATAGTAGCAATAATCGTAGTCGCAGTAATTGTAGTACTAGTAGTGGTACTAGTAGTAGTAGTAGTAGTAGTAGCAATACGTAGTCGCAGTAATTGTAGTACTAGTAGTGGTACTAGTAGTAGTAGTAGTAGTAGTAGTAGCAGCAGCACCAGTAGTAGTAGTGACCGTATTAGCAGTAATTGTAGTAGTAGTAGTTTTAGTAGTAGTTGTAACAGTAGTAACAGTAACAGTAGTAGTAGTAGAAGTAGCAGCAAAAGCAGCAAGTGTAGTAGTAGTAGTAGTAAGAGTAGTAGTAGTAGTGTAGTAGTAGTAGTAGTAGTAGTAGTAACGTAGTAGTATAGTAGTAGTAGTAGTAGTAGTAGTAGTAGTAGTAGTAGTATTATAGTAGTAGTAGTAGTAGATAGTAGTAGTATAGTAGTAGTAGGTACAGTATTAGTAGTAGAGTAGTAGTAGTAGTAGTAAGTAGTAGTTAGTAGTAGTAGTAGTAGTAGTAGATAGTAGTAGCTAGTAGTAGTAGTCAGTACAGCAGCAGCAGTGATCGTAATAGCAGTAATTGTAGTAGTAGTAGTTTATGTATTAATAGTAACAGTGTAGCAGTAACAGTAGTAGCAATTGTAGCTGTTGTTCCTGAAGTAGTAGTAGTAGTAGCAGCAGCAGCAGCAGCAGCAGTAGCAGTAGTAGTAGTAGTAGTAAACGAAGAAGAAGAAGAAGAAGAAGAAGAAGAAGAAGAAGAAGAAGAAGAAGAAGAAGAAGAAGAAGAAGAAGAAGAAGAAGATTATAAATCTGTTTGCGTCACAAGGAGCTAATTGTAAAATCTCTATGCGTCAGTATTAGCTAAAAATGACTGTGTCAGAAAGAGCTAAAACATAATCACCTGGGTCGGAAGGAGCTAAAAGTAATAACTGCCTGAGTAAGAAGGAGCTAAAAGTATTAGCTGTCTGTGTCAGAAGGAGCTAAAAGTAATAACTGACCGAGTCAGAAGGAGCTAAACGTAATACACTACCTGAGTCAGAAGGAGCTAAAAGTAATTACCTGAATCAGAAGCTAAAAGTAATTACTTGAGTCAGAAGGAGCTAAAAGTAATTACTATCTGCGTCCGAAGTTGCTAATATAAATAATTATCTGAGTCGGAACGAACTAGAAGTAGTAACTATCAGAGTCAAAACAAGTTAAGTTTAGGGACTGTTTCTTGAACAGAAGAAGTTAAACACTAACGGAGTCAGAAGCAGTTAAACTTATAACAGAAGAGGCATGCGTTAAACTTCCGACGAGGGGAAAAAGGGCTAGCGTAACAGTTAAACAACATGAGTTGGTGTAACATCCTGTTTGTATTGAGAGGTTTAACGTCTGTACCAGACAGTCGATAGTTTAACCTCCATTGGTTCATTTCTGTACCAGACAGTCAATAGTTTAACCCACTCTGTTTAATTTCTGTACCAGACAGTCGATAGTTTAACCCACTTTGTTTAATTTCGCTACTAGACAGTCAACAGTTTAACCCACATTGTTTCACTTCTATCCAGACAGTTGATCATTTAACCCACAATGTTTTCTTTATATACCAGACAGTTGATAGTTTAACCCAGTTTGTTTCCTTTATTTTCCAGACAGTCGATAGTTAACCGATATTGTGGTATTTCTGTTCCTGGAAGTTAGTAAGTTAACACAATTAGATTTTCAGTGTCTTTAAAGCGTTTCCTCTGGCCGCCTTGGGAGCGTTTACCACAACGCAGCTCGCTGTAAAAAAAAAATGTTTAGAGAGCCTGTGATCTGGCATACGAGTTAAATGAACAGCCAAGCGAATCTCATTTTTCATTAGTAGAGTGTGGATACTGGGCATGGACGCTCTTTCTAGAACTTCAGTGTCTGGGATCATGTCTTGCCATTTAATCTTCAATAGCTTCCTAAGGCAGACTGTGTGGAAGTGGTTTAATTTCCCAGCATGTCTGCTGATAAACATTCCATGTTTCACAAGCATATAACAGTGTGGGTAATACAAATGCTTTATAGACTTTCAACTTTGTTTGCAGGCTTATTCCATTTCTGTCCCATACACTCTTGTACAGTCTGCCAAAGGCCGCGCTGGCCTTGGAGATTCTTGCATTCACTTCGTCATCAATTGCGGCAGCTTGTGAAACAGCGCAGGTAGGTGAATTTGTCCACAATACTTAGTCTATGACCGTTCATCTTGATATTCGGGACGGTGTGATTATTCCCTGGAGCTGGCTGGTACATAACTACAGTCTTCTCCAAGTTGATATTGAGCCCAAAGTTGGCACAGGCATGTGAGAAAGCTGAAACATTGTGTTGCGTGTCTGCCTCTGAGTTGGTATATAGAGCGTAATCATCTGCAAACAGTAGTTCTCTGACGGTGTCGCTGTTAGTTTTGGTTTAGGCTTACAGTCTTCTGAGATTGAACAACTTTCCATCCATACGGTAGTTGATGTCTATTCCAATGTCGTTGTTCTCGAAGATATTCGTCAGCATAGCTGAAAACATGAGGTTGAACAGTGTTGGACACATCCTTGCTTCACTCCATTGGTGACAGGAAAGGGCTCAGACATCTCACAATTTTCCTGTACTCTTGCCTGCATACCATCATGAAATAGCCGCACTATTTGGACAAACGTTTGTTGTCAGCCATATTTCGCCATAGTCTTCCAGAGTCCTCCTCTGCTGACTGTATCGAAAGCCTTGGTAAAGTCAATGAAAGCATGGAGACCATTTCGCAGTTCTATTCCTGACATTTCTCTTGCAGCTGCCTTGCAGCGAAAATCATGTCAACAGTTCCTCGTTCTTTTCTGAAGCCACATTGACTCTCTGGAGGAAGACCTTGATCGAGATGGGCCGTGAGGCAACGGAGAAGAATTCTGGCGAGTATCTTCCCTGCGATTGAGATAAAGGAGATACCTCGTGGTTGTCACAGTATTGGCGGTTTCCTTTACGTTTGTAAAGGTGGACTATTGACGCGTCCTTGAAATCTTGTGGCATGGTCTCGTTCACCCATATGTTTGTAAAGACTTGGTGAAGCTGCTCTATTAGGAACGGCCCACCTGCCTTGTTTATCTCTGCTGGGATGGAGTCAGGACCAGGCGCCTTTCCACTTGAAAGTTGCTGGATGGCTTTGTTTACTTCCACTATGGTTGGCAGGTCATCAAGTGTATCATTAGTGGAAACTTGAGGAAGGCAGTTGATGGTTTCATCATCGAAGAAAGAAGTTGCATTTAAGATGTTGCTGAAATGCGCTGCCCAGCGTTGAAGGATTTCTTTGTTATCGGTGACCAATGTTCCCCCATCTGCACTGAGGAGGGGAACTATGCCTGGTGATGGAGGACCGTAGACCGCTTTCAGTGAGTCGTAGAAGTTTTTCATATCATGTCTGTCAGCAAAGCCTTCAATTTCATCAGCTTTGCTGCTCAGCCAAGAGTTGCGCATATGCCGAAGTTTCTGCTGCACTACTCTCCGAATGTTATTGAAGGCATATTTTTTTTATGTTGACTTCGGGTCATTCAAATGTGCCTTGAGGAGAATAATTATGATAAGAAGCAGAAGAACATTATGTACAGCAATAAGAAAGAGGCAAACAGCTTTTTTGGTCATGTGATAAGAAGAGAGGCATTGTAGAACATCATGACAACTGGAAACATCGAGGGGGAAATAGGCAGAGGCAGACCAAGAGAAATGATGCTGGATGACTTGAGACGGTGGCATGGAAGAATATCGACAACGGAGATGATCCAGAAAATCAAAGACCGAGATCTGTGGAGAGTGATGACCGTCCCAGCCATTTAAAAGTGAACACAATTAGTTCTTGACTGTCCCAGACATTTAAAAGTGAACACAATTAGTTCTTGACTGTCCCAGACATTTAGTAAGTTACTGCAGTTAGTACCTTGTCTGTTGCAGTCAGTTGACAGTTAACTCCGGTGCTGTCCAATTCTGCCAGTTAGTTCCTATTTAAAACTCACTTTGTTCCATTGTTCAGGACAGTTAATAGTTTACCCACCTTTCCAAAATATGCTAACGTATCATCTTCGAATTACCGAACGTCGACTTGTTTTGAAGAGAATTAGTAAAAAAGAAATGTATAGTTTACCTTTACTATCACACATCAACGCACAACGAGTTCATTGGTACACAACAATTTCCTTATTGCTTTACTGTCCAGATACTTCTGAAAATTGTGACCAAATAAATAATTATTTAATATAACACTTACTTGCTTTACCTCGGAAAATACTCAAAATTTGGAAAGAAAATATGCCAAGAAATCGTAACGAAGATCTCGCAGCAGCCTGTTTTCTAGAACTTTTCTGCTTTCCGTTTCAGCAGAAGTGACAACCTGAAACACAAAACGTGAGCCAGGGAGGAAATTTCTAGACCAGGTAAGTGGTTAGAGGAAAGATTAGAAGAAAATGAGGAATGCTTCAGGAATTGTTCGCAAGAATCTTGTAAACATAGGTAAGCATCCTCCCACCCGTTCCTTCTCGTATTTTATTGTGTGTTTTAGACACATATTACCATCTCGGTAAGTCTTTCGTTGCCTACGTTGTGTGTGTGTGTGTGTTTTTTTTTTTTTAAAGAACACGTCTATGTTTCTTTGCACCTGTCTGTTGACTACACACTCGCCTACTCATCTTAGCTTAAGTTGGCAGAAGAAAAAACATTTACTAGATTGGTTAGAGAAGTGGTTGAAGGCAACCGGTACGAAACAGCTTTTGGAAGATGCTTAGAATGGCAGAATGTGATTAACTCATTCTGTTGGAGCGGACTGTATTAACACTATAGGTCCCATTTTTTGCTTCTTTTGTGTGGGTCAAATGTTGCACCAACCCACTGTGTCTCAACCAGGTATTGCACAACCCACTATATCTAAACCAGGTATTGCACAACCCACTGTATCTCAACTAGGTATTGCACAACCCACTGTGTCTCAACCAGATATTGCACAACCCACTGTATCTCAATTAGGTATTGCAAAACTCACTGTGTCTCAACCAGGTATTGCACAACCCACTATATCTCAACCAGGTATTGCACAGCCCACTGTATCTCAGCTAGGTATTGCACAACACACTGTATCTCAACCAGGTATTGCACAACCCACTGTATCTCAACCAGGTATTGCACAACCCACTGTATCTCAGCCAGGTATTGCACAACCCACTGTATCTCAACCAGGTATTACACAACCCACTGTATCTCAACCAGATATTGCACAACCCACTATATTTCAACCAGGTATTACACAACTTGCCGGTCTGCCTGGTATAGGGGTGACACGACTTTCTCCTTAATCTCGTGTACTCTCATGAGTAACGTGACGTGCGCGAGAATTGGTAGAGGTTTTCTTCGCGTCGGTAACTTAGGGGTATGTGAGCCGGTCGCCCAGAAAGTAATGGCAAACTACTGAGCGTAATATTGCCAAGAAATCAACAATCAACTGAAAGATGCTGATGTTGACAGCGATGTCCTGTAAAGGATATGCGAACAAAAAAAAAAAAAAATACACAACCTACTGTATCTAAACCAGGTATTGCACAACTTACTATGTCTCAATCAGGTATTGCACGAATCACCATGTCTCAACCAGGTATTGAATTAACCCATGCTGTCCCAACAAGGTCCCACCCAGCACGTCCCACCACCATGTGCACGCTCGGATTGGGTTTGAGGCCTGAGCTCGACGCTTGTCACAGTGAGGGACAGATTGGTCACCTATTTCTCCACCGTAAGGCAGACGTGATGCGGTCAGTCCCCTTCGAGATCATGGATATAGTGTGGAAGAACAGATACACCATCACAGTCTGGAGAGAATGTTGCTGCAGGGAGTGACAAGGGGATCTGGCCCTCACTCAGTGCTCCGAGGACAGGCCAGACGGACGTATAATCACATTGAAATTGCTGCCATTAGTATTGGGACTCTTCGCTGGTTGTTGAAGATGGCGGATCACGAATGGAAAGGTTCCGAGTACTGTATTGTCGGCTTTTGTCTCAACTCAACTTTACACGCGTTGGGTTTCAAATGTTCTTGTCAATCTGGTAGACACGACCGTTGGAAACAAAGACACAAACAGAAAGAAGAGCCCACAGAAGTCGGGTGGGTCGGCCGAAAGGCGCAAGTATCGCAGCTCTGCTGTAAACAGGCACAGCGTAACTACATCAAAAACTCTTCGGATGAACGCATAAGAAGAAGAAAAGAAAGAAGATGAGGAAGTAAGACAAGAAGGATGGGGAAAACGAAAAGCAATGATATGCAGGAACACGAAACGTTGGTATAAGGAAGGACAGAAGGAAATAAGACAAAAGCAAATAACAAAACTGGGAAAAAGAAGAGCGTAAAGACAGACAGACAGCCAGAGGAAGAAAGAAAGAATAAGGAGAACAGACAGACAGAAGGAAAGAAGACAGAAAGCACACAAAAAAGGGGAAAAGAAGATCGTAAAGTCAGAGAGACATACAGAAAGCAGAAAAACAGGAAAAAAAGAAGAGCGTAAAAAAAAAAAGATAAACAGACCGACCGACCGATCGACAGACAGACAGACAGCAGAAAAACAAGAAAAAAGAAATCATAAAGAAAGACAAATAAACAGTTACGTGCCTTTCACACGTTAACTGTATGTTTCAGATGTTCATTTGTGTCTGTGGAGAAAACGAAGCAAACATAGACATGATGGTTAGAAGGAAATAAAATAACAAGAAAGCAGGAAATTCGAAAGAAAACAATAAGAGACGAAAGAAAGAAAGAAAGAAAGACAAAAGAAAGAAAGAAAGAAAGAAAGAAAGAAAGGTGAAAAACATGCGAAAACAAAGAAAGATAGAAAAATAAGGAACAAATAGATAGAGAGAAAGAAAGATAGAAATAACTAACAAGATTTACGCAATGATCAACATGAACACTCAGAGAAGAAAGTAGAATATAAATACACAAGATAGATCATAAGAGAGTAAATTATGTAGGAAAAAAAAGCAAAAAACACGCCAACACGCAAACAGCTTATGTCAGTTTTAGAAGCAGAGCAAATGAATCCGAAGCGGCTGGTCGGGTTGTTCAGGTATGTTTGGAATTTGAGAGAGTTGCTGTTCAACGGCAGGGTTGGTTGTGAATGTGTGGTTAATTAGTGGATGGGTGGGTGTGTGTGGGTGTGTGGGTGTGTGCGCGCGCGCACGTGTTGTTGAGTGAGTGGGGAGTACGACATCGTTATTAAGTGAGTGGGTGGGTTGATGGGTGGGTTTTTGAGTGGATGAACGAATGATTGGATATGAGACAGTGGATGTGATGGTGGTTTAGTGGGAGGACAAGTTGGATGGGTAGGTTAATGAGTGGATGTGTGAGTGGACGGGTGGGATAATCATTTAGCCAGGGTGTGGATAGGTAGATGAATGAGTGAGTGAGTGAGTGGACGGGTGGATTGATGAGTTGGTGAGAGAGTGATGGATAGGTTGATGACTGGGCGAATGGACTGGAAGGTTAATGAGTGGGTGAGTGAGCTGATGTGTAAGCTAATTGATGAGCTGGTGGAGCGCAGATATGTTAATGATTGGGTGAGTTATATAACGGGTGGATTAAAGAGTGGGCGAATGATGATGGTTAGGTTGATGACTGGGAGACAGTGTACTGATAGATTGATGAGTGGATGAGCGTTTGCACAGGTTAACCAGTGTATGAGCGTTTGTACAGGTTAACCAGTGTATGAGCGTTTGTACAGGTTAACCAGTGTATGAGCGTTTGTACAGGTTAACCAGTGTATGAGCGTTTGCAGTTTAACCAGTGTATGAGCGTTTGTACAGGTTAACCAGTAGATAAGCGTGTGGATAGGTAAGTTAACCAGTAGGTGATCCATTGGATGGGTAGATTAACAAGTCGGTGATCCATTGGATGGGTAGATAAGCGAGTCAGTGATCCATTGGATGGGTATGTTAGCAAGTCAAGTGATCTGTTGGATGGAAATGTTAACGAGCCGACGATCTATTGGATGGAAATGTTAACAAGTCGATGATCTTTTGGATAGGTATGTTAACCACTGGTGATCATGTGGATAGGTAGGTTAACAAGTCGGTGATCCATTGGATAGGTAGATTGACGAGTCTGTGATCCAGTGGATGGATAGTTTGATCAGTGGATGAGTAATTTGTTAGGTTAACGATTGGTTGAGAGAATAAATTGTTAGGTTAAAGAATTGGTGAGAGCCCAGGTATTTTAGTCTGTACCCTATGTGTTTAGTTTGTACCCCAGATGTTTCTCAATATGTAACACATGTGTTTACTTAATCTGTGGCCCAGGTGTTATCTCAATATGTAAGCCAGGTGTTTACTCAATCTGTACTCTCAGGTGTTTTCTCAGTCTGTACCCCAGGTGTTTCATCTATCTGTACCTTGGTGTTTTCTCAATCTGCACCCTTGGTGTTTTCTCAATCTGTACCCCAAGGTATTTCTCAATATGTAGTCTCAGGTGTCTCTCAATCTGTAGCCCGGGTGTTTCACAATCTGTACTCTAAGGTGTTTCAATCTGTATCCCAGATGTTTCTCAATCTGTACCCCAGGTATTTTCTCAGTTGTGTCTACTTTATCACGTCAATTCACTTGCCTTGCCCCTTCAGCAAGATGACAATGTCCTTAAGGTTCGAGTCTGTGATGCCTAACGCAACTTCCTAACGAGGCACCCTCATTCTCCTAATGTGCCTCTCGTGTCTGGCCGTGACAATACTAACTTCCAAGTCTCATTCTGGATAACGAAGTGGATTCACTGGCTTCCAAGTCCCCAGCTCTTGGCATCTCTCTAACATCGGCACGATCCACGGGCTGGCCATGTGCAGGGGATACAGAGTGATCAAGTTTATCCCATACTCACCTTGCAGTGGCAGAAGGATCTGCATGTTCCAGTTACCACAGCAGCACATATTCCAGCAAGAATGTCTCACCAAGAGGGACACGTCAAATGATAGGGGACAAACATGCAGAGAAGAATGCCGGTATCAGACCATTTGTAATGTGAATGAATACAATTTCAATCCTCTTTAGAGGTCAGCATGGCCGAATGGATAAGAATGCGTGCTCTTAAACATCCAATGTGCTGATGCCGAGTTCAAGGGTTCAACTCCTACACCTGACAGTTGAACCAAAATGTTGTCGTCTCGTCCTTGACTTTGGGACGTAAAGTACAAGTACCTCTGAAGTGGGAGTGTGTCGTCTGAAGGCGAGGGACATTGATAATAGAGAAAGCTAATCCACACGCAAAATTCAGTCCAGTGCTACTAGAAATAGTGTGTATGGACTACTGCTTGAGTTCAAAGCGAGCGATTGCAAAAAAAAAAAAAAAATCTTCTTTGAGGGACGAATTAACAGTGACAGTTTTGTGAAGCCCTAGATTTTTCTTGCGTTACCGGGGACCCAAGGAGGGAGGAAGAGAACAGAAACAATAACTTCTTGTGTAAAGGAGCCTGAGGTGTGAGACTGGTCGTTTCACAACGTAGACAAATTCGGCCAAAGATCCAACCAACCAAGAACGGGCCTACAAAGGGCTTGGTATGTGTGGCTGTGAACCTATACTCCACTAAGGCAGATGTGGTCGGGGCCCTTTGGGGTCGTGTGGATAGTGCGCAAGGGCAGGCAGAAATATCTATACGCCAGGTGTGTGATCTAGAGACCATCATCAATTGTGAAATAGAGTGGGTTAAAGTACTAGAACATTGTACAGATTTTTTGTGCCCTGGTAATGCGGGAGTGCGGGAGGATGAACAGGCTGATAGGCTGGCTGGGAATGCACCTCTTGGTGGTAGATTATCTTTGGACAAGGGAGAGGTGGTTGTGAGCCTTTGAGACCAGGTGGAGAAGGCGGGGGGAGGTGTTCAAATTGAGAACCCGTATGTGGAAAGAATGATATTGCGTGGGATCTGCAGGAATCTCAAAACTAAAGGGAAGACCAGGAGAAGTTTTAATCAGATATCGGCGGGAACGATTAGTAGTATGACCCTTCGCTGGCTGTTGAACGAGGGGACGGAGTGTGTATGGGAATGTCCTGAGTGCAGTGATGTTAGTTCTTAGCTCAACTCAACTAAACAGAACAGACAGATCATCACAGCTTGGAAAGAATGGTGCTGCAGGGAGATGACTTCTCAGCGTAACTTTACAATAAAGATGCCTACTCAGCATAACTTTATGATAAAGATGACTTCTCATGGTAACTTCACAATGAAGATGACTTCTCATGGTAACTTCACAATCAAGATGACATCTCAGCGTAACTTTACAATAGAAATGACTTGACAGCGTAACTTTAAAATGAAGATGACATTTTAGCGTAACTTTAGAAGATGGCTTCTGCCCCAAACTACCTGAAACACCTGTGTGTTCTCTTGATCCCTTCCTCTTCTACCTTTGAAGCGTATAGCTACCATATCCTCATCCAGTGCCTTGCCGGATGGCGTGGGTGATCATGCCTCTCCACAAATTACGATCTCCGACGTCATGGGTCAGTTCGTGTGTTGACTCCCTTCCGTGCCATGACACAAGACTTGTCAAGAATCTTCTCTGTCTTCCTCTATCTCTCTTTCTGCAAATCTTACCGGCTGTCACAAGTTCCAGTTTTTGTCTTCTCATAACAGTGGCCAAAAAACGATGACTGCCTCTTTCTGATATTTGTGATAAGTTGCCTTTGCGACTCAGCTTCCCTTAAACTGACGTTTAAAGGTTTGATTGCATATTTTGGCTGTTTGTTCTATTTCGAAGCATGATTATCTTGGAAAAATACAGCGGTGGTTTCCCCTTGCCTTCGGCTGGTTTGTGTATGGTTGATTCAACTAACCTCTGTCTAAAGAGACAGACCCTGCAAGGCAGCTACCATATATTAGTTTTAATTCTCGCAATAATTCAGGGTTGCCAACCTTTGGACAGACATGTTTCACTGAGTACAACATCCGCCATAGTATGTGCATGCCACAACATCACCTCATTCCACCAATCCAATTACACATCTGACCAACATTCTTAACTGACATTCTCAATACAATTTCTCAACCAACAAACAGCATTTGCGATATAAACAAACAAATGGACTACACACCACAATCTGCCGAGAGCGTAGTGACGTCACTCCCGTTAAGAAAGAAGACAATGGCTGCTATATAACATAACATAATGTCAGACCAGAACAAACCATTATTCTGCGCCTCAGAATAGAACACAATAGATTACGCAACCACATGTATACAAAATTCAAGATTGATGAATCAGCCATATGCACATGTGGATTGATGCAGCTGACAGCAGATCACATTACTCCAAGAGTGCCTAAAATATGACATACCTAGGCAAACCTTCTGGTCTAGAGATACAACAGTGGAAGATAAACTCTATGGACCATGGAGTGAACTTAAAAAAAAAAAAAAGACAGATTCATACAAGAGCCAAAATTGCAGTTATAGAGAAACTTCAAGCAAAAAGAAGAAAAGATGTATTTTTGTTTCTTTACCTACAAGACAATGGCTGCTATATAACATAAAGTGTTAGTTGAACTACAAGACAATGGCTGCTATATAACATAAAGTGTTAGTTGAACTACAAGACAATGGCTGCTATATAACATAAAGTGTTAGTTGAACTACAAGACAATGGCTGCTATATAACATAAAGTGTTAATTGAACTACAAGACAATGGCTGCTATATAACATAAAGTGTTAGTTGAACTACAAGACAATGGCTGCTATATAACATAAAGTGTTAGTTGAACTACAAGACAATGGCTGCTAAATAAAATAATGTGTTTGTTGAACTACAAAACAATGGCTGCTATATAACAAAGTGTTAGTTGAACTACAAGACAATGGCTGCTATATAAAATAAAGTGTTTGTTGAACTACAAGACAATGGCTGCTAAATAACATAATGTGTTTGTTGAACTACAAGACAATGGCTGCTATATAACATAAAGTGTTAGTTGAACTACAAGACAAAAATTGCAAGTGTAAGAACAGAACTTTCTGAAGTTTTAAAGGCTTAGTAGCAGTGTCTACTTTTTGTGTAGGTCATCTTCCATAATATCAATCTTGATAATGATTATATCACTCCTGAGCCATATAGGGAAAATGTACGCAAAACTATTGGAACAAAGAGCTAGACCCATAAGTTGAACAACAATTAAGCAAAGTACAGTTCAGTTTTCGGAAAGGTAAAAGTTGCACTGATGCACTATTTACACTTAGACAAATATGTGAAAAAACTATCGAATATAGTGACCAGCAGAATATTGTATTTGTAGATCAGGAAAGCCGGTCTCCCTAGGCAAAGGGGTTAACGACGCTGTTCGTAATCCTTTATACTCTCATAAGAAACACAGCTGTGTGAGATTCAGCAGCAGATCGTGTCACGTTGGTTATTTACGGAGGTATGTGAGTCGGTCATTCAGAAAGCAATGGCAAACTACTGAATGTAAAACTTGCCAAGACACCAACAGCAGCTGACAAATGCTGGTGTTGACTGCAATGTCCTGTAAAGGATATGCAGGGGGAAATCAGGAAAAGGCTTTCGATAGAGTAGACAGATACAATTTATGGACCATCCTTGAAGACTACAGGATACAAGGACAACTGATAGAAAACATCATAGCCATGTACCACTCGAGCCGAAGTGCAGTAAGAACACAAGAAGGTATATCAGATATGTTCACAGTCAATACAGGAGTGAGGCAGGGATGTTTGCTCTCTCCCCTGCTATTTAATATATACATGGACAGAATATCCAAAGAAGCAAGCCTTGACAGAACATATTCAGAAAATTTAGAACTCTTTACTCCAGATGAAACAACTTATCCACAAGAAATAAATGAACTTCTATTTGCAGAGGATCAGTGCCTGTTTTATAGCGACAAGGGCAGACTACCAAATCATATTAATAATCTGAGTTCAACATGCAGCAGATGCAATACGAGTATAAATACAGCCAAAACCGAAGTAATGCAAGTTATCAGATCGCCCGGATCCACTAAGTATACAGATAAATAACACATCATGAAACAAGTTAAAGAATTCAAATATCTTGGAAGTATGATCATAGAAGATGGCAGATTGGACAGAGAAATCAAAATCAGATGTCAAAATGCTAGTGCACTTACATATCAACTATCACCCATTCTGAAACATCCAAATATACCCATGTCCACAAAACAACAGATAATAAATAGCATATTCGCACCAAACCTATGCTGCCAATCTTAAACTTGGACTTTATCCAAAACACACCTTCGCAAAATTAACACCTGTGAGATGAGATGCCTGAGGAGAGCTGCCAACTTAACAATCCGAGACCGAATAAGAAATGCTGTTATCAGACAGACAGTGGTGGGATCAACACCTTGTGCCATATTTATTGAAAGACAGGGACGCAGAGGTGTTTCCAAGGCATCAGGGCCGGGTTATATACTGGCCAAGACCTATTGACGCGTCCTCGTCGAGCGTCCTGGGCAACAGGTCCTTTCGGGGTCCTGGCTAAAGTCAGTAGGATCGCCAATTCCTCTGAAGTCGGAGAGTGTCTGCCTGTACGGCGAGGAACCACCAGTCTGCACACCAATAAGCCAGACATGGGACAACGGATACTCACGCAAAACTCAGGTCCTGTATGACATCACACTGATGTTGGACAACAGGATGCCTTCATCCGACATACAGGACTTCGTGATGGAGCTCAAGCCAACGAACACAAGCAAGCAAGCAAGTATTGAAAGACAGAAGATCAGGTGGTTTGGCCATGTCGTTAGAATGCAACACCATCACTGGCCCTACATCAAAGATCATTCTTAGAACCCATTTATAACGTTTGTTTTCAAATGCATTTATGTGCTGTTCAGCTTGTTTAGTAAGTGTCCAGATCTCACAGGCGTATGATGCAATGGGAAAGATGCATGCTCTTAAAAATCTAATCTTTGTAGTTCTTTGTGTCCCCCTGCAAAATATATTCAGTTGTTTTAGTTTCTGAAGAGAAACAGATAATTGTCTTTTAATTTCCTTCATTATGTCACTATTGTTGGTAATTAATGACCCAAGACAATTAATTATTGATATCCTTTCAATTCTATCTACATTTTGCATCAATACGAAGCATCTGTTCAATTCTATCTACACTGACATCAATAATGATCATCTTTGCAATTCTGCCTTAGACTTTAGCCTAAATTTTGTTGACACCAGTGGTATCTTGTACAACATTAGCCTAAATTCTGTCCATAACAATGGCAATCTTCTTCAACATTTGCCTAATTAATTATCATCTTTTAAATTTTTGCATATAATGTTAGCTCCAATAATGATCATCTTTTCAATTCTCTCTACAACATTAATCTCCATAGTGACTGATCATCTTTTCAATTCTCTCTACAATATTAGCCTCAAGTTTGATGACACCAGTGGTATTTTATAAAACAATAGCCTAAATTTTATCGACACCAGTTAAATCTTATACAACATTAGTCTCAAGTTTGTCAACATCTCATACATTAGTATCTCATACATTAGCCTCAATTCTGCCCACAACAATGGCAATTTCCTACGACAATCACGTCAATAATGATCATCTTCTCAATTCTGTGTATAACATTAATAATGACAATATTCTCAATTCTCTCCACAAAATGAATCTCCATAATGACTGATCTTTTCACTTCTGTGCACACATTAGCTTCAATGTTTTCACAACAGTGGCATCCTCTACAACATATTGCCTCAATGTTGTCACAACGTGGCATCCTATACAACATTAGCCTCAATGTTGTCACAACAATGACATCCTATACAACATTAGCCTCAATGTTATCATAACAGTGGCATCTTCTACAACATATTGCCTCAATCTTGTTACAACAGTGGCATCCTGTACAACATTAGCCTCAATGTTGTCACAACAGTGGCATCCTATACAACATTAGCCTCAATGTTGTCACAACAGTGACATCCTATACAACATATGCCTCTATGTCTGTCATAACAGTGGCATCCTCTACAACATATTGCCTCAATCTTGTTACAACAGTGGCATACTCTACAACATACAGCCTCAATGTTGTCACAACAGTGGCATCCTCTACAACATATTGCCTCAATCTTGTTACAACAGTGGCATCCTATACAACATTAGCCTCAATGTTGTCACAACAGTGGCATCCTATACAACATACAGCCTCAATGTTATCACAACAGTGGCATCCTCTACAACATATTGCCTCAATCTTGTTACAACAGTGGCATCCTATACAACATTAGCCTCAATGTTGTCACAACAGTGGCATCCTATACAACATACAGCCTCAATGTTATCACAACAGTGGCATCCTCTACAACATATTGCCTCAATCTTGTTACAACAGTGGCATCCTATACAACATTAGCCTCAATGTTGTCACAACAGTGGCATCCTATACAACATTAGCCTCAATGTTGTCACAACAGTGGCATCCTATACAACATTAACCTCAATGTTGTCATAACAGTGGCATCCTCTACAACATACAGCCTCAATGTTATCACAACAGTGGCATCCTCTACAACATATAGCCTCAATGTTGTCTTAACAGTGGCATCTGCTACATCATTTGTCTCAATGTTGTCACAGCAGTGGCATCCTCTACAACATTAGTCTCAATGTTGTCAAAGCAGTGGCATCTGCTACTAAATTAGTTTCAATGTTGTCACAGCAGTGGCATCCTCTACAACATACAGCCTCAATGTTATCATAACAGTGGCATCCTCTACAACATATTGCCTCAATCTTGTTACAACAGTGGCATCCTATACATTAGCCTCAATGTTGTCACAACAGTGGTATCCTATACAACATTAGCCTCAATGTTGTCACAACAGTGGCATCCTATACAATATTAGCCTCAATGTTGTCACAACAGTGGCATCCTCTACAACATACAGCCTCAATGTTATCATAACAGTGGCATCCTCTACAACATATTGCCTCAATCTTGTTACAACAGTGGCATCCTATACAACATTAGCCTCAATGTTGTCATAACAGTGGCATCCTCTACAACATACAGCCTCAATGTTATCATAACAGTGGCATCCTCTACAACATATAGCCTCAATGTTGTCATAACAGTGGCATCTGCTACATCATTTGTCTCAATGTTGTCACAGCAGTGGCATCCTCTACAACATTAGTCTCAATGTTGTCAAAGCAGTGGCATCTGCTACTAAATTAGTTTCAATGTTGTCACAGCAGTGGCATCCTCTACAACATACAGCCTCAATGTTATCATAACAGTGGCATCCTCTACAACATATTGCCTCAATCTTGTTACAACAGTGGCATCCTATACATTAGCCTCAATGTTGTCACAACAGTGGTATCCTATACAACATTAGCCTCAATGTTGTCACAACAGTGGCATCCTATACAACATTAGCCTCAATGTTGTCACAACAGTGGCATCCTCTACAACATACAGCCTCAATGTTATCATAACAGTGGCATCCTCTACAACATATTGCCTCAATCTTGTTACAACAGTGGCATCCTATACAACATTAGCCTCAATGTTGTCACAACAGTGGCATCCTATACAACATTAGCCTCAATGTTGTCACAACAGTGGCATCCTATACAACATTAGCCTCCATGTTGTCATAACAGTGGCATCCTCTACAACATATTGCCTCAATCTTGTTACAACAGTGGCATCCTATACAACATTAGCCTCAATGTTTTCACAACAGTGGCATCCTCTACAACATATTGCCTCAATGTTGTCACAAATGTGGCATCCTATACAACATTAGCCTCAATGTTGTCACAACAATGACATCCTATACAACATTAGCCTCAATGTTATCATAACAGTGGCATTTTCTACAACATATTGCCTCAATCTTGTTACAACAGTGGCATCATATACAACATTAGCCTCAATGTTGTCACAACAGTGGCATCCTATACAACATTAGCCCCAATGTTGTCACAACAGTGACATCCTATACAACATTAGCCTCTATGTTGTCATAACAGTGCCATCCTCTACAACATATTGCCTCAATCTTGTTACAACAGTGGCATACTCTACAACATACAGCCTCAATGTTGTCACAACAGTGGCATCCTCTACAACATATTGCCTCAATCTTGTTACAACAGTGGCATCCTATACAACATTAGCCTCAATGTTGTCACAACAGTGGCATCCTATACAACATACAGCCTCAATGTTATCACAACAGTGGCATCCTCTACAACATATTGCCTCAATCTTGTTACAACAGTGGCATCCTATACAACATTAGCCTCAATGTTGTCACAACAGTGGCATCCTATACAACATACAGCCTCAATGTTATCACAACAGTGGCATCCTCTACAACATATTGCCTCAATCTTGTTACAACAGTGGCATCCTATACAACATTAGCCTCAATGTTGTCACAACAGTGGCATCCTATACAACATACAGCCTCAATGTTGTCACAACAGTGGCATCCTATACAACATTAGCCTCAATGTTGTCACAACAGTGGCATCCTATACAACATTAGCCTCAATGTTGTCATAACAGTGGCATCCTCTACAACATACAGCCTCAATGTTATCACAACAGTGGCATCCTCTACAACATATAGCCTCAATGTTGTCATAACAGTGGCATCTGCTACATCATTTGTCTCAATGTTGTCACAGCAGTGGCATCCTCTACAACATTAGTCTCAATGTTGTCAAAGCAGTGGCATCTGCTACTAAATTAGTTCTATACAACATTAGCCTCAATGTTGTCACAACAGTGGCATCCTCTACAATATACAGCCTCAATGTTATCACAACAGTGGCATCTTCTACAACACATGTGCCAAACTCAAGGCCTGCAGGCCACATCTATCCCGCCGCACAATCATATCAGGCCCTCGGGGTCTCAAGCGACGTACAAATACATTCGGCCCAGAGAGAATTTTAGGCAAAAATATTTTTTTATGGTCACGATATAAAGTGCAAATCAAATTCCCTGATTAGCAGCCTTCTGAATGATAGGCTACATGAGAGCGTTCTTGCTTCAATCAGAATAAGCGAAAATAAAAGTTGTGTAGTGAGTTAGTGTTCATCGTTATAGTTACCTAGCAACGTTCAGAAGCTCATTTTGGATTGGCATATAAAAATGAAAGTAGTGTAATGCCCGGATATTACATCACCTTTTCCTGCTACGGCTAACCTGATATCAATCAAGCGTCTGTCGGTAGATGCACAATCTTTTAAAATCAAAACTAGCCTTTAAAATGGCCAAGAGAAAAGTTGATTCTGAAAACAGAGCCTTTCAAAGCCGCTGGGAGGCTGAATATATGTTTACTGATATTGGCGGTAAACCTGTGTGTCTAATTTGTGGAGATAATGTGGCTGTGATCAAAGAATATAATCTGAGACGGCACTACGAGACTAAACATCAAGACAAGTTAAACAGCCTGAATGCAGAGCAGAAGCTACAGAAGGTAGAAGAATTGAAGAGGCATCTAACATCACAGCAGATGTTTTTCACCAAAGCAAAATCACAAACTGATGCTGCAGTCAAAGCAAGTTTTATTGTGTCAGAGGAGATCGCAAAATCAGGCCGACCATTTACAGAAGGAGAGTTTCTGAAGCGCTGCATGATGAAAGTGTGTGACGTCTTGTGTTCAGACAAAAAGCAGATGTTTGCAAAGGTAAGCCTTAGCAGAAATACGGTTGTTGATCGGGTTTGTGAGATGGCCACTGATGTGAAAACACAGCTGATCGAAAAAGGCAAAGACTTTGTTGCATTCTCCCTTGCTGTCGATGAAAGTAATGACACGACTGACACTGCACAGCTCGCCATCTTCATCCGTGGAGTGGACTCCAGTTTGAATGTTACAGAAGAAATATTGGACATGAAATACATGCATGGGACAACGACAGGAAAAGACATTTTTGACAACGTATGTCAAAGTTTAACCAACATGAACCTGCCTTGGGACAAACTCGTTGGACTGACAACAGATGGAGCACCGGCGATGTGTGGCGAAAAAAGTGGACTAGTTGGAAGGATGCGGTTAAAGATGCAGGAGAACTGTACTGGTGAATTGATAGCATATCACTGCATCATACACCAAGGATCGCTGTGTGGTAAAGTCCTCAACATGGAAGATGTAATGAGCACTGTAACACAAACCGTCAACTTTATCAGATATCATATTAATGTTTAAAAAAGGTTTAATTTTCGTATTATTGAATGTTTATCCTGTCTGGCCAGCAACCTTACGGGTGATTTGAGTTTTGGCCCGCTGAGCGACTGAGTTTGACACCCCTGCTCTACAACATTAGCCTCAATGTTGTCACAACAGTGGCATCCTCTACAACATACAGCCTCTATGTTGTCACTCTACAACATTAGCCTCAATGTTGTCACAATAGTGGCATCCTCTACAACATACAGCCTCAATGTTGTCACTGTTGGCAGTAGCATCCTCTACAACATATAGCCTCAATGCTGTCACAAAGTGGCATCCTCTACAACATATAGCCTCAATGCTGTCACAAAGTGGCATCCTCTACAACATATAGCCTCAATGCTGTCACAAAGTGGCATCCTCTACAACATATAGCCTCAATGCTGTCACAAAGTGGCATCCTCTACAACATATAGCCTCAATGCTGTCACAAAGTGGCATCCTCTACAACATACAGCCTCAATGCTGTCACAAAGTGGCATCCTCTACAACATATAGCCTCAATGCTGTCACAAAGTGGCATCCTCTACAACATACAGCCTCAATGCTGTCACAAAGTGGCATCCTCTACAACATACAGCCTCAATGCTGTCACAAAGTGGCATCCTCTACAACATACAGCCTCAATGCTGTCACAAAGTGGCATCCTCTACAACATATTTCCTCAATAATACCACTGTCTAATTTAACACCAATTTTGTTTACAACAATCTTTTCATTACAACAAATCTTCTATCGTTTCACTGCAACAAACCTTCCACCTTTTCATTGCAAAAGATCTTCCATTGTTTCATTCCAACAAATTTTCCATCGTTTCAATGCAACAAATCTTCTATCTTTTCATTGCAACAAATCTTGCATCTTTTCATTGCAACAAATCTTGCATCTTTTCATTACAACTCTTTCATCATTTCACTGCAACAAATCTTGCATCTTTTGACTGCAACAAATCTGGCATCTTTTCATTACAATAAATCTTGCATCTTTTCATTGCAACAAATCTTCCATCTTTTAAATGCAACAAATTTTGCATCTTTTCAATGCAACAAATCTTCAATCATTACACTGCAACAAATCTTCTATCGTTTCATTGCAACAAATCTTCCACTTCCTCATTGCAACACATCTTTCACCTTTTAATTATGTCCACATTTACAACAGAGGTTCTAAAACTTCTCTACCCCAGGACCTGTATGATTCTACAACAAAGGTTCTAAAACTTCTCTACCCCAGGACCTATATGATTCTACAATAGAGGTTCTAAAATTTCTCTACCCCAGGACCTGTTTGATTTTACAACAGAGGTTCTAAAACTTCTTTACCTCAGGACCTGTATGATTTTACAACAGAGATTCTAAAACTTCTCTATCTGTATGATTCTACAACAGAGGTTCAAACTTCTCTATTCCAGGATCTGTTTGATTCTACAACAGAGGTTCTCAAAAGTCTCTTTTGAAGCATTTGGCAGGCCGCTCGGCGGAAAGAGATCCAGCCATATGGGATAAAACCCGGTGCAACAGGAAATCCTCACATCTTTCAACCTCTTTTAAACATGCTATGTGGCCTTTTACAAAACCCTAACAGACTCCTACAAGAAACCCTAGGTCTCTGCTGATACTCTGAAAAAACACATAAACACTAAAAGACTCCTACAAGAAACCCTAGGTCTCTGCCGATACACATAAACACTAAACCAGTGGTTCTCAACCTTTTTTGGCCCATGCCCCCCTTTACCATATGTTCAGAACGTCATCCCCCCCCCCTTTTTTCAAATTTCCTCCCTATAAATCCCCTCACCCTTACACAGTATACATAAAAATGGACCACTTCGTCACGCTAAATTTAATAACACACACTAGAACAAGTCTAGACATCTACATAAAACGTGATTTGCGGGTCTACTTACGTTACAAAACGACCTTCATTAGGGCGAGAAGTACAGAATCTTAAAATTTAGAGGGAAAAACAATATCAAGTAACTGGTTCTTGTATTAATGCGATCTTGAAATAATCTTAATTCCCCCCTGGAAACCCTAACATTCCCCACCGGTTGAGAATCACTGCACTAAACAACTCCTACAAGAAACCCTAGGTCTCAGCTGATACTCTGAAAAACACATAAACAGTAAAAGACTCCTACAAGAAACCCTAGGTCTTTGCCGATACTTTTAAAAACACATAAACACTAAACGACTCCTACAAGAAACCCTAGGTCTCTGCCGATACTTTTAAAAATACACAAACAACATCACCTTCAAACTGTTACTACTGCAACACACTGTTTCTGTTTATTTACACATCAGAAAATCACAGGTTTGTAAACAAAAATACAATTACATAAATTATGCAGCCATTACCCAGATTTTTTTCTAATAAACAAGCATTGGCCAAATAAACATAGCAACGTTTTTACATTACAACCTTTCTTGGCACTGACTTTTTAAGAGAGTCATTGAGAGTACAGAGGCATGCACCAGGAAGCAGAAGACTGTCTCCTTGAGAGGCATCCTGGCAACAAGTAATCATCATGTGCCATGCCAATAATTATGGGCAATTATTGGTTGCCATCTCAGACAATCACCAGTCTTTGAACTGGGCTGTGTTTTTGGCCTGATTATGTTACATGACCAGACCATGATTCAGGTTAGTTAGTTAGTTATCAGTTGAGTTATCATCCTTGCACTCCGGACATGTCCATTGGTGCTCAAATCCTCCCCCCAACATATGCATAAACGTCCAGCGGCTAATAGTGCCAGTTCAGTATTGGTTGATGCCCCTCATTCTCCCCATGTGACGCTTGTATTTGGTCATGGCAATTCTTGCTCCCAAGTCTCTCATTCTGGACAACAAAGTGGATTCACTGGTGTCCAAATCCCCCGCTCTCGACATCTCTCTAAGGGTGTTAGTATCTTCCCCATGCTCTTTTCTCATCAAGCTTGCCAGTTTAATTACATTTTCAAGTTTATTTCTCCGCAAAAATTGCATTAAAAAATCTAGACTATCTACGTGTAATTTCCCTCAGCAATTTACAGCTTTCATGTACTTCTTGAAGGCTACCTCTTTCACTGTTTTTGGTTCATTCTTGGTATTCTTTGCATATTCCACAGAAAACACATTTCTGCTGCCTTTATTTGGCTTGTCTACTTATTATTCTCATTTTACACTGCTACAAACAGGATCTATATATAGCATTTAGCACTTTTTCACCTTAGTGATTCTTCTTGAAGGGCTACCTCATTCACTTTTATTGGTTCACTCTTGGATTCTTTGCATATTCCACAGAAACTAAATTTCTGCTGCCTTTTTTGGCTTGTCTACTTATCCTCATTTTACACGCATACAAATAGGATCTATATATATATATATATATATATATATATATATATATATATATATATATATATATATATATATATATATATATAGCATTTAGCACTTTTTCATCATAGTGATTCTTGTTTTCGTATCTACAAGGCATCCACAACTAGTCACTATCATAGTCGAAATTCGAAACTACTGTTCCAGTAAATGAGACTGCATCCACTCAATGAATAGATCAATGAAAAGAAGAAGTGGAATGATAAGCTTTACTCAAACACAATCACAAGTGACAAAATGGGCGCTGCAGATAAAACCTTCATCAGCAGATAAACAATAAAATACGGACCCAATGCCCGTGCACTATCTTCACGTCCAATAAGATTTATACAGCTTTATAAATGTCAGATAAACACGGGCTAAGTAACTGCTGTATATTTTACTATGTAGCATCATCAGTGTCTGTCTATTGCCTTGTGCTGATAAAGGCCCCGGCGCCAACAGCCATTCTGTTACTTGTAACTGTGTTCTTGTAAAGCTGACTAATTCGACTTCTCACTTTCGCTGGTTAACTCATCGTTATCATTACAGCTTTACTGCACTTCCTCCAATTTCATTTCTCATCCAGACAATCAGGAAGCAAAAAGGAAAGGATCTTTTTGTTAGTTAGTTGTGGTTCAAACTTCATGGCAAAGGGTCACCCCATAATGCTCTGTTCATGTGCCTGTGAATATCACACAAAATGCTCCTCACTGTCTCATGTGAAAAGTGGAACAGACAGCGGTCCTAACAAGCCATGAACATGCATAGGCATACATGCATAAGGCTGCTGCCAGAATGCCAATACAACAGTCAGCCACAAAAATTACAGTTCAGTAGATGGATGCGGCAGTCACTATAAACCAGCAGTTGCACATGCATATTTCTGCAAAACCAACTAGTTCAGCAACCTACTGTCTGCCATTTTTCTGAACATGTAGTTCACAATATACAAACAACCATATGTAAAAACATTCCACATAAAATCCACAGCTCAGTGTCACTCCATGCACTTAACTCAGTAGCTGGGTGACGGAACCATGTAATACCAGACCAACATGTGGAAAATGCGCAAGCAAGCTGCAGCCAGAAGCAAAAACACCTCAGAGGCCTTAACAGCTCAACAACCTATCCGCCATATTGGACCGGAAGCCAGAAAAGATATAACTGCATACGTATAATAACATTTATGGGGGAATATAAACAGAAGGGTCAGAACAGACAGATCTTATGTAGGAAAACATTAGGGAAGAGAAGTTGTCTGTGGAAAGTTTAAACAACAAAATAATGACAACTTCATGAAAATAGATAGGACAGAAGGGTCATGATCGAGTAGGCACCTAAAGAAGACAATTTAGCTAATTCCCCACTGAACATTCAATTATTCGTCATATGCCACGACAATAAGCATGGGCGATCATGGTTTGCCATCTAACACAAGCATGGGCCATCATGGTTTGCCATCCAACACAAGCATGGGCCATCATGGTTTGCCATCCAACACAAGCATGGGCCATCATGGTTTGCCATCCAACACAAGCATGGGCGATCATGGTTTGCCACCTCATACAATCACCAGAGTCTTGTATCAGGTTTGTGTTCTTGTTCCCATTATGCCCTGTGGCCAAGCCATCTGGGTATCCATCTCTCTGCCTTCCCCTTGCTCTTGTCCCATCAATTTTCCAGTTGTCACTAAGTTTTCTCTACATAACATGCCCAGAATTCTTGACTGTCATCTCATTTCTTTATTCATCAACATCATCATATACTTTTGCCGTCACGCGTTGTGGGGGGAAGAATAGTTTAATTCCAGCACCCAATGGATGGTACTAGATAGTCATTTCGTGTGATTGTACAATGTCTTTGATGTCATCAATTCATTTTCTTCTCGAGCACCTTCTTGCTTACACATCAAATCTTCTTTGGTGTCAATGAAAGTTCACGGTTTTCATTTGTGTCTTGTAGAACTATCTCTTTCATTCTTCTCTCCATCCATGGCATTCTTTGCATTTCCGCAGAAACCACGTTTCCACTGCCATTAGATGTTTCTCAGCAATTAAACAATAACTATAATCAAACAAAATTTCTTTGACATCCAAACAAGCCATCCTAGTACTTGTAAGCATTTCTTCTATTTCACCTCTTCTATTTCACCATATCACATGCTTTAGTGTAGTCAATAAAGCATAGATATAGATCCCTGTTCTTTTTAATAATTCTTTCTGTTAATGTTCTCAAAATGTATATGGCATTGTTTGTACCTTCACATTGCACAAATCCACACCACTCATCCCCAATCCCTTTTTTGATTTTATTTCTTATTCTTCTCATTATAATTCTCATTAGTATTTTACTGACATGACTCATTAAACTGTGCGATGTTAACCACAGCTCTTTGTACCAGACTTCTTTGGTAGAACTACAACAGACTGCACGAGATTATTAGGTACACATCCACTTTACAGAAATCATTCAACAGTCATGTGATCAAAAATCAGGAAGCTTAATAAATAAAGAATAGAAACCCACACTATGCAAACAATAATAACTTCTTCCATCCACTCCTTTCTTCCAGACAATGATATATACTCATCCCTCCTCTTGCACAAATATTCCACTTTTCTGACAATGAAGTCCCCCACTGCTGTCTTCAGGACTGCCCATAGACTCATTTCCCTATCACAATACTCATACGCATGTTACAGTAGTGTATGCTTGATGTCACCCTTCCATTATGATTCAACCCGAAAATATAATTTCTTCTGGTTACAGAAAGAACAAAACCAAACACCCTCACACAAAGTTGTATAAATAAAACAAATTCTATAAATGCAGCACTTTAACACTTCCTGTCAGACTATAACCTTCATACCCCATTTTAACGCTTCCTGTCTCACTTTAATACTTTTTGTTCCACTTTAACACTGTAATAAGCTTTAACACTTCCTGTCCCACTTTAATACTTTCTGTTCCACTTTAACACTTCCTCTCCCACTTTAATACTTCCTGTTCCACTTTAACACTTCCTGTTCAACTTTAACAGGTCCCAACACATCGCCATATTACAATCACCCTGTATTAGTTATTGTAACGTCATTCAATGCCACCGATGGTTATACTCACAATAACCACCCAGTCACTTGTCCTGTACACTAAACTTTCCCCCGATAAGTTTCCTGAAATTGTCTCTCTATCATAAGTCAGATGTACTGCCTCGATCACATCTTGAATTCATGTACAGTGTGGTCCTCCTCTTCTCTACCTCCTCTTTACATCAATCAAATGCTGTCTCCACAGTGAAGGTTGGCTGCAGTGGATCTCCAACACTGTCTGTCTCTCGCCTTGATTGTACATTCTCTCAAACTGATGTTCGTCCATCTCTCGATGTTATCTTCCCACTTGTATTGTTATCTACCTCTTGCTCACTTGCCCTCAACCTTGCCCTCCAGTATAATTTTATAATGAGAGTATTATGTCTTTTAACATGGCCAAAATATTTCACTTGCCTCTTTACTATTTCTTTCATCACCTCTCTTTTCATTCCCAGTTTTTCTCTGTATTTGATAGTTTTTGTTTCCATGAAATACAACACATTCTTCTGTATATCCACACCTCCAGGGCCTCTATTCAACTTTCTAATTTCTTTTTAAATGTCCAGGCTCCCCGCCATATAGTAGTGCTGAATATACATAACATTTGGCAATTCTCATGTGTAATGCGTTGTTAATCTCTCTAGATATTAATACTGATTTCATGTTGAAAGCATTTTTGGCCATTCCTATTCTCTTTTTGATTTCTATTTCACTTCTGCCATCCACGACACTGGTGATCGAGTGAAATGACGAGTCATGACCGCCCACGCTTTCCAGCATGGCACATGATTGATTGATTGATTGATCATCTGTTATTAGTCCAAGATAGGAGAAACTTGTTACTTGCTCGAGTGTCTCCCTGTTTACTGTGATGTTCATTGATGACCTTTCCACTGCTAATTATCACAGTTTTCATTTTGTGGATGTTAATATCTAAGCCACCCCCTCTTTACACTCCCCTCCATAACTATCTTTTCTAGGCTGTTATGTCTATTTACATGTCCAAAATATTTCATGTTCCTAATTTTTGCTTTCATAACCAATCCTCTTCAACAGTGAGTTCTTGTTGGGCACACCATTTTTGTGTGTTTCTTGTGTTCGCTCGCTTTGAACTCCAGCGTCATCCATACACCTGCTACTACAACTAGTGCACTGGATTGATTTTTTGCATGTGGATTAGATTTACTTGTTACCAGGTTCCCTCATTCACCAGGCGAACCAACTCTGACTTCTGAGGTACTTGTAATTTACGCTCCCGAATCAAGGACAAGAAGTCAACATTTGATTCCAATTGACCAGTGTAGGGATTGAATCTGCTGTTCTGTTTATTCTCCTTTCTATCTAGTAAATATTTAACACCAACCGTTATAAAATAACGATTATGAGAACCCTTTTATATGCCTTTGGCATATGACTGGGCATAAGGTGTTAAGCTTTGTCCCAATTTTTATATGAATCCACTTTGTTTTAGTTCTTACTTTCATTCTCTTTTCCCTAACTGTCCTATTAACCCACTCTGTCCCAAGTTTTACTTGAACCCATTTTGTTTTAGTTATGACTTTAATTCTTTTTGTGTCAACTATCACATTAACCCATCTGTCCAAAGTTTTACATTGAACCCATTTTATTTTAATTATTACGATAATTCAATTCTTCTCCCATCTGTCCCACTTATTACTTTACCTCCCCCATGACCCAGAGAGAGAGACAGTACTTCTAAAGCAACAACTATCTGGGAATGACAAGAATCAAACATAACTTTTCATCTCCTCCTCCATCTCCTCCTTAAAAGAAACAAATCCTCCCTACCACACATCACATCTCTGTTGAATAGAAAAAAAAAAGTAAAACCATACACAGACGGACACACACATACACACACACAGTGGGGGGAAACCAAAGCTCCCATAAGCCACCGCGGATCCCGAAAAGCGTCTTCCCATGACTGTGAATGCTACAACTAGGGCGAGCTAATGAAGGGGGGCGTGGGATCACAAGAAGATGTCAGGGCACATAGTCCAGTCTTGGCGGGCTTTGCAGTCCCAGTACTGCTGATTGTGAACGTGCATCAGGGAGCCAGTGGTCACGTCCCGCTCCTTCTTGAACCACGTTGGCTTGTACGGGGTGTAATCTCGGCCTGGAGGATTCACAGAAAAATAGTTGAGGTTATTCAAACACTTACAATTTTTGCATCTTTAAAACTCTATTAGTTAGTTGGTTATATTGTGGGATATCATCACTGCACTCCTGGCATGTCCATAGGTGCTAAGATTCTCCCTCCAACACAGCGTCTGCTGGCTAATAATGGCAGTTCTGTGTTGATTGATGAGACTCCTCATTCACCCGCAAATGCCTCTCATGACAAGCCATGCCAACTCTTACTCTCAAGTCTCTCATTCTACACAATGTAGATTCACTGGCCCCAAAGTCCTCAGGTTTCCACATTTCTCGAAGGGCATTAACAATATTGGCATGATCCAGCAGGGGATACAGAGCCAGCAGGGGATACAGAGCCAGCAGGGGATACAAAGCCAGCAGGGGATACAGAGCCAGCAAGTATCTTCTCATTCATTTCCCTTAACTCCTGCATGTCCTGGAACAAAGATGATACTAACAGCAGACATCTGCAGCGTTTCAATTCACTGTGGTCAGAACCCGCCTAACCTTTCGGATCAGGCTCAGTGAATCATTTAGGACAAAAACTTGGGTATAAAACTCTAAAGTGCTGGAGAGTACAAGAAATGCCACCATGGTTTCTATTCAAATTCTTCTTCTCCATATAACTTCAGACAATTATACGAATGAGTCCAAAGAAAGCAGCAGTCAACTTGAGCTTGTTGACATCTCCACAGAGTTTGTCCTCAACTGCAGCATGTCCCCTCTGATATGTCTCCACCCTGTAGAGATAGAGAGGTTTGCATGTTCCATTGACCACTAGAGCTATCCTGATGGCATCACAGCTTCTGGTAGGGTCTCCCATGTCTGACAGGTCAAGGGATAGGAATCAGATGAAGATAGACACAAACCTGCTGCCTTGTAAGAAGACTGGAGACAGTCTAAGGCTAGGGAAAGCAAACCCCCCAAACAATGCTTGTCAAAGTTGGATGTACTGAGCCACAGGCTTGACAATGCTGTGCATAGCAATTCATCAAATGATGATGCAGATGTTGGCCATAATAGTTTTCTCTGTTCTGTATATGTTGGACACTCCTGCAACAAATGTCTAGCTGTCATTTTACAGACTCCAGAGTCACATACATCAGTGTCTCCTATCTGAAATTTATTTATGTGGTATTTCATATACATGTGGTATTTCAGCCTGTGCCGGTCTCCCTGGCGTAATCTCTCTGTAATCCCGTATATCCATGTGAGGAACACAGCTGCGCAAGATTTGGCAGTGGATCGCGTCGCGTTGATTACTTACGGGTATGTGAGCCAGTCACTCAGAAAGCAATGGCAAACTACAGAGCATAATTTTGCCAAGAATATCAACTGCAATGTTCTGTAAGGGATATGCAACTAAAAAAAAAAAAAATTCAGCCTGTAGTGTCCTATCCGGAGTCTGTAAACTGCTGTTCTCTTCAGTGGAGTAGGTAATATGCATCTTCTTTCTGGTGGCCTGAATACTTTGATTTCCACATGATTCTACTGCTTCTTATCTAAACAACTTAGATCCAGTTGTATAATTTGCATCACTGTGCTCATTGTGTAACAAGTCCTTTGCAGAGCATCGCTCTCATCAGTCTGATGGAAAGACTCTGGATCGTTGACCAGTTCCACAGCCACACCCAACAGTATCTCCTATCCTTAGTTTATCAAACACGTGGTATTTCAGCCAGTTGTTGCAGGAAACTGCAGGAGACAGCAACAGAGAGACTGACTTGGCACAAGCTGCTTGAGGACCTAGGTACCAAAGAGAGATAATGCCTCTAATATGTGGTTAGTCATGAAGTCTTGGGAAGATAATGTTGTGGCTTCCCCTTGCCTTCCACATCCACATGGGGATCCTTTACCTCTGCCTTTGACAGCCATTTCCATCTGTCAGGACAAGTGAGTGCCCTGCTCTGCTCAGCTGTAGAGTTGTCCACGTATACCAGTTGATGGTCCCCAGGACTGTGTTTGCCACACCGTGGTGTGTTTCCCATCCTCTACCATTGGGAGGTGCAGTTGGGAATTTTCCCTTCCTAAAGTTATGTGCCATGATGACCAGAACTCTCCAGCACTTTTAGACTACAAAGGGGGATAAAGGAACAAACAAATGATTCCTCTTTCTGCTTTGGAAGAGAAGTTAACACAGATCTTGGCTGCAACAGCACGTGGCAACCCACAATTAAACAACAAGGTATGTAAGATCAACTGGTGAAATAATAAACACATGTACTTCACATGGTAAAATCACCAGGCTTAATGTCCCTATAAAGTACAGTACATGATCTTTTTGAAATTCATCACGACACTTGGGAGACTGAAGCCAAGATCAAAATTTGTGGTGTACATCATTACACAAGGGTGTAGTCACTTGTGAAGCAAACAGAACTGCAAGAGCTGTGAAAAAAAGGTTGGACAAAAAACTACAGCAGGAGATCCTCTCTTGGAACATTCTTTGCCCACATTGTCAAAGAACATTTTCAGCCAAAATAGGCCTTACCAGCTATCTTAGAACTCACAGCTTCAAACTTCCAACCCCAGTAGATGAAATGAATAGTCATCATCATTCTTGATGGACAAACACCACATGATCTCTATATACCTTTGTCTGCTTCATGCAGATAAGTACCAATGTTCCTATATTTTTATTTTATCCCATTGTTGAATCCCCTAGCCTGCCTATTTAAGATTTTCGATACCTATGCAGATTTTCCAAATGAGAAAACCCACCCACAATGCATCATTTTGCTATATACACATTTGGAGCCTTGATGTGCTATGGGGTTTGTGTGTTGGGCTAACTCTCCTTGTCTGATCTATAAGAGGAGACTGAAGCACTTATGGAGATATCAATGTGCAGAGAAAGTGACGTGTTGCAAATCCAAACCAAACTTTGTTCTAGGTCATTTTATCCTAATCATGTTAGCCGCAGGTCCTTTACAGGGCATTACAATCAACCCCAGCATTTAATGGCAGTTTGTCATTTAGTCCAGTAGTTTGTTTTCTGAATGAATGACACTCAACCACTGAAAGCAACGCAAGGTGGTCTGATTTCAAATCGTCCTTTGTGCATCTGATCTAGTTTGTTATTGTGCCGGCAGTTATGTCTTTCTGAGTCTATCTGAACAGCCCGAGAAAGACAATGTGTGTGTGTGTGTGACAAATAGTGTATGAGAGAAAGACAATGTTTGTGAGAGAGAGAGTTTGTGACAAATAGTGTGTGAGAGAAAGACAATGTGTGTGTGAGAGAGAGAGAGAACAAACAAACTTTATTCTCTTTCAGAGAGGGTGTGAGAGAGAGAGAGAGAGAGTCATAGACTCAGGGAGAGTTTGTGTGTGAGTGTGTATATGACAGACAGTGTATGTCTTCTTCTGAGTTCGTCCAGAATGTTGTTGAGACATAATTGTATTGTGCCTGTTTACAGTAGAGCTGTTATACTTTTGCCTTAAGGCCGACACATCCGACTTCTGCAGGTATTTGTTGACTGGGCTAACTTTCCTGGGAAAGTGTATGTATGAGAGTAAATGTGCGTGTGTGTGTCTCAGAGAGAGAGAGAGAGAGAGAGAGAGAGAGAGAGAGAGAGAGAGAGAGAGAGAGAGAGAGAGAGAGAGAGAGAGAGAGAGAGAGAGAGAGAGAGAGAGACAGAGAGAGAGAGAGAATGAGAATAATACACATACACACATAATGAAAACTCAGTCGGATGCAAACTCTGGCCAAACATGGGCCTACCCTCAAGTTCAGGAACAACAAGCTCCACTCATATGACACAAACATAGAGCTATCCTCACATTCTGCAACCCCTCCCATGACTCAAACATACCTTCTAATCTCGCCCTCTCTGCCTCAGCCTCCCTTAGTTTTCTGACCTCCCTCTGCTTTTCCTCCAGCCTGACCTTCACCCGGTTAGCCTCGTCCCACTGCCCTTCCTCCATCAGCCGCTGATCTGGCCGTCGCCTGGAGTCTGTGGGAGCCACGCCTTCCTCCGGTTCATTCATCTCAATACCCAGCTGGCTGAAGAAGTACACTCTCTCGGATCCAGGTCTAAGGAACAAAAACACAGATTGGACTTGATCAATGCAGTTTTCTCTCACTAAAGTTTCAAATATCTATCATCTACTGCCTAAAGTGCCGGCTCCACAGCAAAGGGGTAAAGGACGCAGTTCGTAATCCCACATACCGCATTCGAAACTCAGCTGTGGGCAATTTGGCAGAAGACCGTCTTGTGTTTGTTTTTTACAAGGTGGTTGTTCAGAAAGCAATGGCAAACAACTGAACGTAAACTTGCCAAGAGATCACAAACAGCATAAAAAATGCTGGGGTTGACTGTGATGTCCTGTAAAAGGATATGGAACTAATTTTTTAAACTGTCTAAAGTACCTTGCGGTGTAGGATGTGGGGGGGGGGGGGGAGGAAAGAAGGAAAGAAGAGAAGTTGTTTAGTGCAGTCACTGCGAACTGTGTAGGTTGGAGTTTTCTCCCCAGAAAGAAATCCACATCTTACAGAGGATTCCATCATCAAACCTGGAAAATAAACCCAGAGATGAATATCTAACAGCATGAGATCTGGTCTTTCCACCGGTCAATTCTTCATCATCATCATGATGTGGCATGCAGGTAAGCATGGGAGGTCATGGTCAGCCATCTCACACAATCACCAGTCCTGGATCAGCTATGTGTTCTTGTCCCCATCACACCATGCAGCATCCAGGTATTTATCTCGTTGCCTTCCTCTTGCTCTCTTCCCATCAATTTTTTTCATTTCACAAGCAAGTAATCCTAATAAAATTACCAGCAAACTGATGGCCCAGGAATCTCCTGGGCTGTCAGTTTGCTCTCCAGGAATGTTATTTGAGTTGTACCTGTGTAGTAGTTAGTTAGTTAGTTAGTTATCAGTTGGGGTATCTTCGTTGCACTCCGGACATGTCCATAGGTGCTCAGATCCTCCCCCCAGCATATGCATCAGCGTCCGGTGGCTAATAGTGCCAGTTCTGTGTTGGTTGACGAGGCGCTTTGTTTTCCCGATGTACCTCTCGCGTCTGGCTGTGCCGATTCTTACTCCCAGGTCTTTCATCCTGGAGAGCGATGTGGAATCACTGGCGTCAAAATCCTCTGTTCTCGCCATATCTTTAAGGGCGTTAATAACATCCGCACGATCCATGGGCTGGCCATCTACAGGGGGTGCAGAGCCAGCCAATTTATCAGCTCGTTCATTTCCCTCGACTCCCGCATGTCCCGGGACGAAGATGAAGGTGACTTTGCGGACAACAGACTTCCGCAGCGACTCAGTCCACTGTCTACGTACAGATCCAGCTTCGACCTTCTGAATCATGCTCATTTAATCACTTAGTACACACACGTTGGTATAATGCTGTGATTCCAGCCATATGAAAGCCTGTGTAACTGCCATCACCTCCATCGTCATGCTGCTCGTGGTCATAGAGTGGGCACACAAATGTAGTAGTTAATGCCTTACCATGAACACAGCAGCCCTGCATTCGTTCCCCAACGGTGGTAGGATTGAAGTTTTCCCACCTGAATGGGTTTTGGGTCAACCCAACCTCATAAAATGAGGTACCAGAAATTTTTCTAAGAAACTAAAGGCATCATCATCATCATCATCATCATCATCAAGTGCCTTCCCTGTTGGTGGAGGTGTTCATGTCTCTCCACAGATCTCGGTCCTTGATGTTCTAAATCAACTCTGTTGATGACATTCCTCCATGCCACTGTCTCAGTCCATCCAGTATAATTTCTCTTGGTCTGCCTCTTTTCCCACTGATCTTTCCAGTTGTCACGATATTCTCCAAGGCCACTCTTCTCATCACATAACCAAAGAAAGCAATTTGTCTCTTTCTTATTGCTGAATATAATATTCTAAGCCTCTTTCAGACAATCGTTAGTTACTCTGGCAGTCCAAGGAATTTGTAGAGCAGCAGTTGTCTAACATTGGCAGTCTGGCAGATGTGAAAAGTATTCAAGCCCGGGCAACAACAGGCAATGTGCTCCATGAGAGGCATCCTTGGAACTATGTCCACAGTTACTAACTCGCCCGTGTGTTGCCAGGAACCTACAGGAAGCAAAGAATAATAACCCTGAAACTACCACGCATGTCACAGGAGGTGACTAAGGAGGTTTCCTTGTGGTAATGGAATGTTAGGGGAAGCCAAGAATAATATCACACTATAGCAACTTGGGGCTGGATTCCCCATTCTGTGGAAATGGGGAAATTATTCCACACAGAACAATAACCCTGTAACCTACCATTCATGTCGCAAAAGGTGACTAAGGACTTATCCATCCGTGTGTTAACGGGAAGCTAGGGGAAGCCAAGAACAGTATCATACTATAGCAACTTGGGGCTAGCTTCCCCATCTCACAGAAAAACTTCAGCTGCTAAATCCAAACCACCGCAAACATGTCTATAGAGAAGGAAAACAGAACAACCAAGATAACGACTAAGAAGACCTAGATAACATTAAATACAAGAGCTTGGATTGCTCCATGCAGGTTGGAGGATTGGATCGCCAGAAATTGGAACACAGATCAACAAAGCTAATGACCTCTGACACAATCTAAAGGATTACCATAATCGTGTTCTCATGACCTTACCATTAAGAGTGTACTAATGACCCCGGACAGAGGATCTTCTAGGAGAGGTGAGGGGCAAGTCCAGGACCCTGAAATGTTGGATTTATGAAATGGGGAGAACAGCACAGGCGGTGGATGAGGTGAAATACTATATGAGTAACATGGATTAAAAACAGACGGAGAGGAGAATTAGAGACACTTTAATACGTAGCAAGTTAAATGGTTCAGCCATATAACTAGGCTACCAATTGACAGTATACCACAACAAGCAATGATGTGCAGACCAAATGGAACCAGAAGATGAGGCCGACTGTAAACGATGGGAGGAGGAAATAACAGAATCCACAGGAATCTTGATACATGAAGCCCATAAATGGGCACTTTCCCGATGTTTATGCTTCCCCTCGACAGTCCAAGAGAAACAATATGAGATGGTTGAATATGGAGAGGAATGGACGGAGGGGTCGAGTACAAGACTCAGAGTAAGAATTGAATTGAGTCACCCCGGGAAGGCTAACCCAGGCAACAAATTCCCGCAGAAATCGGATGTGTCGGCCTAACGGCGCAAGAATGCAGCTGTGCTGTAAACAGGTGCAATGCAATCATGTCCGAAAAAAACTCCGGATGAACGCAGAAGAAGAAGAAGAAGAAGAAGAAGAAGAAGAAGAAGAAGAAGAAGAAGAAGAAGAAGAAGAAGAAGAAGAAGAAGAAGAAGAAGAATTGAGTCAGAACTGACATAACTGCACTCAGGACATTCCCGTACAAGCTCTGTCCTCAAGTATTCAAAAGCCAGCAAAGAGCCCCAATAGTAATGTTACCATGAGATAGCAAAGAACAGGGCGCGCGGGGGGGGGGGGGGGGGAAGAGGGGGGGGGCGGGGGGGCTGGATTAAATTGGTTTAGGGCTATGCCCCAATGGGGGAATAAAGGCCAAAAAAGAAGAGGGCAAACAGGATGGAGTACTGCAATAGGCAAACAGAATGGAGTACTGCAATAGGCAAACAGGATGGAGTACTGCAATAGGCAAACAGGATGGAGTACTGCAATAGGCAAACAGGATGGAGTACTGCAATAGGCAAACAGGATGGAGTACTGCGATAGGCAAACAGGATGGAGCACTGCGATAGGCAAACAGGATGGAGTACTGCGATAGGCAAACAGGATGGAGCACTGCGATAGGCAAACAGGATGGAGCACTGTGATAGGCAAACAGGATGGAGTACTGCGATAGGCAAACAGGATGGAGCACTGTGATAGGCAAACAGGATGGAGTACTGCGATAGGCAAACAGGATGGAGCACTGCGATAGGCAAACAGGATGGAGTACTGCGATAGGCAAACAGGATGGAGTACTGCAATAGGCAAACAGGATGGAGCACTGCAATATCTAAGCATTTCTATACTGCTTGAGCATACAATATCTATAGATAAGAGAAGTTAATCAACTCTTTGCGATGCATTCATCCAGCGGGAATCAACACTGGTATAGATCCACTGTATAACTCTGCTGACTCCCCTCTATATATCCATATCTAACTGTTTGCACACCTTCGGCGCCACATTTTCTTATTTGACACCTTTCACAACTGAACTTCTGTGCAGCCTTCCTAGAAATGAAGTATGTGCAATGGCCCAACAACGTTTGATGCCAATACTTTTTCTGTTTTAATTTGTAATTACATTTTCTCATTTTCTAATTTCATGTTTTTCTTTAGATCTGTTTGTGTTGCTCCTGATGTAGTTCACTAATATCAAAACGTCGATTCATTGTGTTGTAACTTATTTCTACATTATTATTATCATTGATATTTTTGCACTGCAATTTCCATTTGCCGGATCTGAGTTTATTTTCAGGTACATACACCCTGCCTGTGTTTATTATTTCTCATTTGTTTACAGAAGTCACATATACCTGTTTTAATTTCATACAATGTCTATCCTTCTCTATACCACTAGACCCTACAATACCTATCCATTTCTATACCACTAGACACTACATTATCTATCCACTTCTATACTACTAGACCCTACAATATCTATCCACTTCTATACCACTAGACCCTACAATATCTATCCACTTCTATACCACTAGACCCTACAATATTTATCCACTTCTATACCACTAGACACTACAATATCTATCCACTTCTATACCACTAGACCCTACAATACCTATCCACTTCTATACCACTAGACCCTACAATACCTATCCACTTCTATACCACTAGACCCTACAATACCTATCCACTTCTATACCACTAGACCCTACAATACCTATCCACTTCTATACCACTAGACCCTACAATATCTATCCACTTCTATACTAGTTAGACCCTACAATATCTATCCACTTCTTAACTGCTGAATTGCAACAGAAACAAACTCACGGAGGTGGCTTGACCTTCCACAAGCACTTATGTGGGCCGGTTTCAAACACTGGCTTGCCCTTGTTGGACTCCTCAGTGTGTACAATCTCAGCTGCCTCCATCTTCTGGTCCCACGTCCCGGTCAGGACCCACTTGGCAGTACCCTGGGCATCTGCCACCACCCCTGTTACCTGGGGAAACATATAACCTAGCTCAAAACAACATTCTCCTGTAGTCAGTTCTATTAAAGAAGACACAAACCATAGGTTGCAAAATTTTACTGCCTGGTCTTGTCAGGTAAAATTTGCTGAAGCAGTTGCAATTCATATAGCCAAACCATCTTTGTGTAAAAAAAGGTATTCTTCTTCTTTTGTTCGCTTGAAATTTGTCGATATCCGCAATCGTCTCTGGAGGTCTGCTTGGCCGAATGGATAAGAATAGACATTCTTAAACATCTGGTGTGCTAATGCCAAGGTAGTGGGTTCAATCGCAGCTGGAATACAATGTTGACTTCTTGTCCTTGACTCAGGAACGTAAATTACAAGTGTCTCTTAAGTTGAGCACTCGTATCGATTCGGCCATACTCACCTGCATGGTCTATGTATGATGCAAGGTGGCCTTCTCAAGATACCATAGAGCCTACAAACGTCAATGCCAGATGCATGGTGGCTATTTCAGATCTAGGATACATTCAATTTGGCTGCAACGGAGACAGCATCCACAATATGTCACAAGTTGATAAATCATTACACAGACAGTGTCTAACAGAGAATATGTCACATGATGATCAATCACTGCATGTCTAGAACACGATTACAGAATATGTGACATGACGATCAATCTTTACACGCCTAGATGATGACTAGTGGCCACATACCTTCCTGGGGTTCTCCCTGGAGAAGTAGCTGTAGGCTGAGTACTTGAGGTGACATTTGTCCCCGTTCAGGTGATTGGTGATGTCCATCTCCCCGTGGTTGTCTACCCACAGCTTGCCCACGATGATGTTGTTGACGGTTGTGGTCACTTTCCGCCAGGTGTAATGGTGACCCGACTTGTGGAAAACCAGGTGGGCAATACCTGCCAGAGAGATATACAGGTGTTTGAATTCAGTACACACTGTAAGTACAGGAACCTTTTCCACACATAAGGCGAATTGGGTTAATGGTGCCAAACCCACATTTTTATACAATAATCAGCACAAATGACAAGAATTTAATACTGAAGAAGATTGGCTCTACTAAAGACGATAAAACAAAGAAAATTGAAATATTTTGGTCACTTGAAAAGCCATGAAAGTTTGGAGAGAACAATTATGTAGGGTATATGCCTGGAAAGAAAGGAAGAGGCAGATGATCTCCAGATTGGTGTATCGGATGCAGGAATCTTACTTATGACTGAGAGGTCTTCCGGGCGATTGTTATGGGAACAAAGATCTGCAAAGGACATGCTACTGAATGAATGACTGAATGAATGAATGAATGAATGAATGAATGAATGAATGAATGAGCACTTGCTGGGTGATGTGGTCTGTATCACATCTGCTGCCTTTACTTCAGAAGACATTTCGTGGTACCCATGTTGAATGATTAACCTGGTAGCACAGGTCAATTCTTTAAACATCTGCCTCAATGCGGATTCCATCCCTTGACAGCAGGACCGGAGGCAAGTGTCTATCCGCTATGATGTAATACCTCCAAGTTTACACAGTATACATCAGAAATGCATACATTAAGCAGATGGGTATTATCTACGTGAGAAGTATATTTATCTGTATGTAGCATTAACATCTGAGGAATATAGCATAATCTATTCTGGTGGAGAGAAAAAACAGCCAGAAGCAGCAATTATAATGGATACAGAGAGATCAAAATCCATCAAAGGATATTGGACTGTATCAGACAGAGTGTTACTGGTGAAGTTGAGTGGAAGACCTTTTGATGTCAACGTCATACAAGTTTATGCACCAACAACAGACAGCAGTGATGACAGCATTGATGAATTTTATAATGATTCAGAGAATGCCTTCAAGAAATGTAAGAATTCTGAAGTAAATATCATAATGGGTGACTTGAATGCCAAAGTTGGAAATCAACAAAACGGATGCATAGTAGGCAAGTATTGACTAGGGGAGCAGAGTGAAAGAGGTTGCAGACTTCTATAGTGGGCAAAAGAGCATGAAATGATTATTGGAAACACCTGGTATCAACATCACCCAAGGAGTTTATGGACATGGAGGAGTCCTGATCATAAAATCAGAAATCAGATTGATTACATTCTCATCAACAGAAGATTTTGAAATGCCTTAAAAGTCGCAAAAACTATACCAAGCACAGACTGCTACAGCGATCATAGATTAATCATAAGCAATATATATATATAAAATTAAAGAAAGTCAAATATACACCAAGAGACACTAAATTTGATCTACGGGCACTGAAGAGTGAGGAGATAAAAGATAAATTCAATCAAGAGGTAAAGAACAGATTTGATGCATTGTCCGATATGGAAATATTATTTCAAGATGTCAGCAACCAAAGGGAAATATTAATGAAATCA
This sequence comes from Cepaea nemoralis, assembly GCA_014155875.1. NCBI lineage: Eukaryota > Metazoa > Mollusca > Gastropoda > Stylommatophora > Helicidae > Cepaea > Cepaea nemoralis. The sequence goes on along the minus strand of JACEFZ010012665.1, from coordinate 430,804 downwards.
GTCAACCAAACCGCAGAAACAACCATCCCAAAAATAAAGATAATGGGACGCAATAAATGGAAAACAGAAGAAATCTTAAAACTCATGGAAATAAGAAGAAATAACAAAAATAACCATGAAAAATATGAAGAGATTCACAGGACAATTAGGAAGCTATGCAAGGAGGCAAAAGAAACATGGCTTAAGGAAAACTGCAGGGAAACTGAAAACCAACACAACACCAAGAATACCAAATTAACGCACACACAAATTAATGACATCATTAACAAAAGAACACAACATCAACAGGTTGCCTAAAAACAAAAGATGGCAAAATAATAATAGAAAAAAGATCAGATTTTACATGCGTGGTCTTACATGTGAAAGACCTTTATGATGATACAAGAGAAAAACAGTATGATATTTGGAATAATAATGAAGGACCATCAATTTTGAAGATGGAAGTTCAGAATGCTCTTAACCATATGAAAACTGGCAAGACCCTGGGTCTTGTTAACATCAAAACAGAAATGATTAATGCCTTAGAAGAATATGGAATAGACCAGGTCACCAGACTGCGGAACACAATATATGATACAGGAGATATACCTCCTGAATTATGTAATTCTATATTTATTGCAATCCTGAAGAAATCAGGAGCCTTGGAATGTGATCAAAATCAAACAATGTGTATAATGAGCCACATCACGAAGATTTTGCTAAGAATTATCATGCAAAGAGTTAGGAAGAAAATACAACCTGAAATAGGAGAAGAACAATGTAGGTTTGTAGAAGGCAAGGGTACAGTAAATGCTGTACATATGCTGAGAACATTAACTGAATTTTCTGGAGAAGTAAACAAAGACCTACACCTTTGCTTTATTGACTATACAACGTCTTTTGATAAAGTAAGACATGTCAACATGATAGAGTTGCAGATCTACAAATCGATGGTAAAGACCTTAGACTTGTAAAAATATATATATATTGGAAACAACAAGCTGCCATAAGAATTGATAATAAAGTAGATCAATATCAGCCTAATAAAATAGGTGTGAGACAGAGATGTGTAATGTCTCCAGATCTTTTTTCCATGTACAGTGAAAATATTTTCAGAAATGTAGATGATATGAAAAGATTCATCATTGAAGGAAGAAACATCAATAACATTAGATATGCAGATGATACAATATTGATAATGAACGACTAGTTACACGCCTTCAAGATATAGGAGTAGACGGAAAGGACATCAGACTTATTAGTAACTTGTACTGGGAACAAGTGGCGTCTATTAGATGCGGTAATAACTATTCGTCACCTATAGAGATAAAAAGAGGAGTACGGCAGGGATGTGTACTGTCCCCAAGCCTCTTCAACCTATACACAGAAAGAATTTTTAAACAAATTGAAATGCCTGGACTCAACATCAATGGAAGAATCATAAACAATCTTGCTGCTGACGATACCGTGTTACTAGCAGAAAGTGAGCAAGAGTTGCAAGACCTAGTGGAAGAAATAAACAGGCACTGTGCAGAATGTGGCTTAGATATTAACATCTAAAAAACAAAAACTATGATAATTAGCAGTGAAAAGGAAAGGTCATCAATGAACATCACAGTAAACGGGCAGATACTAGAACAAGTAACAAGTTTCTCTTATCTTGGACATATAATAACAGATGATGCAGAAGTGAAATGGAAATCAAAAAGAGAATAGGAATGGCCAAATATGCTTTCAACTCCATGAAATCAGTATTAACATCTAGAGTGATTAATAACGCATTAAAAATGATAATTGTCAAATGCTACGTATATTCAACACTACTGTATGGCGCGGAATCCTGGACATTGAACAAGCAACATAGAAGCCCTGGAGATGTGGATATACAGACGAATAGGTCGTATTTCATGGAAACAAAAACAATCAAATGCAGAGGTCCTAGAAAAACTGGGAATGAAGAGAGAGTTGATGGAAGAAATAAAGAGGAGACAAGTGAAATATTTTGGCCACGTTAAAAGACGTGATACTCTTATAAAAACCATACTGGAAGGCAAGGTTGAGGGCAAGCGAGCAAGAGGTAGACAACGATACAAGTGGGAAGATAACATTAAGAGATGGATGAACATCAGCCTGACAGAATGTACAGTCAAGGCAAGAGACAGACAGTGTTGGAGATCCATTGCAGCCAACCTTCATTGCAGAGACAGCACCTGATTGATTGATAGTATTGATTGCAGACAATGAGCAGGATCTGCAACATTTAGTACATGCGGTTGTTGGACACAGTGAAGAACTAGGGTTAGAATTAAATAAACTGTAAGAAGACACAGATTATGGTTGTCACTATGAAGAACAAAATACCACAATGTAATATACAATTAAATGGGAATATTCTTAAGCAAGTGAATCGGTACAATTATCTCAGAACAGTCATAACATCTGATGGGAAATATCTTGAAAGGATTAGAACAAGAATCGCCGTGGCAAAAGTAGCCTTTTACAACAATAAAAAGAGTATTGAGGTGCTACATAGAACCTGTGCTTTTGTATGAATGTGAACTGTGGACAATGAGCAGACAAGATGAAAAACATTTGATGGCTGTGGAAATGTGGTTTCTGAGGAAAATGCAATGAATACCATGGACAGATAGAAAAGCCAATGACCAAGTCCTACAAGAAACAAATGAAAATCGTAAACTGATTACAGAAATTAGACGTAGACAGTCAACATTTTTTGGTCACGTTATGAAAGAAATAAACTGGAGAACTTGGTGACAAATGGCAAGATTGAGGTGAAAAGAGCAAGAGAAAGGCAGGGAGGTAAATATTTGGATGGCTTGGCCACATGGCATGATCGAGACAAAAACACTGAGCTGACCCACGCTTTCGTGATCATGCGAGATGGCAAAACATGACCGCTCACACTTTTTGGCATGGCACATGGTAATGATGTGGATATACTCTAGCTTAGAGATGATTTGGTTTAAAATAGTCACTGACAAAGAGACCACGCAGCACTCACCCATGGGAACGATCTGGAGGTATCTGCCACGAAACTTGGTTGTCATGGTGAACTCTTGCCAGGTTGTCCACTCCCTCCCATCAATGTGCATGGCCAGCATTGGTGGGTGATGAGAAACCTGGCCAACAGTGATATATTTATCAGTTTGTTAGAAGTTTAGTATGAAAATAACCAGTTTACTAATGATGAGTAACTTGGATGGTATGGGTGCTGAACGTTCAGAAAGCAATGGCAAACAACTGAACGCCCAGGAATCACAAACAGCCAAACAATGCCGCAGTTGACTGCTACGTCCGTAAAGGATATGCAACTAACATTTTTTTTTTAGAAGTTTAGTATGAAAATAACCAGTTAACTAATGATGAAAAACTTGGCCAACAAAGATATTTATCATTCTGTTACAAACTTAGTATGAAAATAACAAAAGTAAGATAAGAGCACTTGTTCTTAAACATTCAGTGTGCTGATGCCGAGGTAATGGGTTTCAACCACTTCACTGGTCAGTTGGACTAAATTGTTGACTTCTCATCCCTGACATGGGGGAGTAAATTACAAGTACCTCAGAAGCCGGAGTGGGTTCATCTGATGGAGAGGGACACTGGTAATAAGGGATGCTAACCCACACGCAACAATCAGTCCCATGCACGAAGAATAAGTAGCATGTGTGTGGACTACACTTAAGTTCAAAGCAAACGAGCACAACAACAAATTTTTAAAAAAAAAACAGCAACACCCTCAGGTCAAATGGAAGCCAAACAACTTTAGCCATAGAACCTCATCTTCTTCATAAAACTTCAGACATCAACCTGAATATATTTAAAGAAAGCAGCAGTCAACTAGGGCCTGCTGACATCTCCACAGAGTATGTTCTAAAAAAGGAGCGGCTGTTGAAGTTAATTGCTTATCCTTTATATTACATTGCAGTCAACCTCAGCAATTTTTGGCTGTTTGTGATTTCTCGGCAAGTTTAAGTTCGAAGAAATGAGTGCTTCAACCTGATGTGGACAAGGACTAAATTTGTACCAGAATACGATCAGCGATGCCAGTAGTGGGTTGTGCTCAGTTTTCAACCTCAAATCCCGAAACACCCAGGAAGGTTAACTTGGTCAACAAAGGCCTGCAGACGACGTATGTGTCGACCTAAAGGCACAGTTAAACTGGCACAATGCAATCATATCTGAAAAAACACTCCGGATGAACGCAGCAGAAGAAGAAGAAATCCCAAAACAACCAAATAAATTTCAGTAATTTACCATTGCTTTCTGAACAACCGGCACTCCTACCTGTATGAAACCAGCGCAAGGTAATCTCCTTCCAGATGGCCCACAGCAGTGTTTCGAAAGTAGTATGTGGGATTGTGAATAGCATCCGTAGCCCCTTCATCACAGAGTAGGTGAAGGCCAAAGTAATTTTCTCTGTTCTGCATATACTGGACACTTGAAATATGTTAAGCTGTCATTTCACCAATTCCACAGCTACAGTTGAGTTGAGCTAAGAACCGACATCACTGCACTCAGGACATTTCCATACGCGCTCCATCCCCTCGTTCAACAGCTAGTGAAGAGTCACACTACTAATCGTTTCTATCGCTATCTGATTTAAAGTTCTCCTGGTCTTCCCTCTCAATTTTGAGATTCTACCAGAACCCCTGCCAATCCCCAGCAATCTCATCCTTTCCACATACGGGTTCTCAATCTGTTCCTCCACCTTCTCCACCTGGTCCCACAGGCGCACGACCATCTTTCCCTTGTCCATAGGTAATCTACCACCAAGAGGTGCATTCCCTGCCAGCCCATCAACCTGTTCATTCCCCCACACTTCTACATGGCAAGGGCAAAAAATCCATACAATTCTCACAATCTGTGACCTCTGAAGTGAGGTGGCCATTCCACACGAAACATTCCTTTCTCCACTTTACTAAGCATACTCCTCGAGTCCGTGATGAAGACAATGATGTGTTGCAGTGGTCTCCTCTAACGTGAGTATCTCCAATCTGTAGTTTATTGATCAAGTGGTATTTCAGCTTCCTGTTTCTTGTGTGGAAACTGAAGATTGCCACTTGCAATCGTAGAACTATTTCTCTGTCTCCATGTTCGAGCACAATTTCATCATCAACTGCCACTTCTGCATTCTAAGTACACTGTAGCCACCGGCTGTCATTTTACTGTCTCTGTATGGAAACAAATTAATCATTGCCTGTCATTTTGTTGTCCCTGGAAGAGACTAATTACTGGTTGTCATTTTTTCATGCTGTTACCCACTCTGAGATAAAGATGCTATTTTTTAGTAGTGACAATGGCAAACACAAAATACTACATTCTTCCGTATTTCATGTGTGTCCAGATTTGCTACATTTTATAAAGTAACATTTCATTTTCTTCCTTTCTTCTTCTATAACCTGTAAACTTGTTGGGAGAACCACTACTGCTAGGGTTGAGTTGAGTTGAGTCAAGAACCAACATCACAACATTCAGGACATTCTCATACATGCCCCGCCCTCATCTTCAACAGCTAGCGAAGAGTCCCAATACTAATGGTACCACTCCTGCTAAGGTTGAAATGCTTGTTGGATAATTACAATAGCTGGCTGAGCCCAACCCTCTCCAGGCATCAGAATTCATATATATATACACAAAAACTTTAAATATTCTGTTGCGGGTAGATTTTCTAATTTAAGCAACAGTTCTATGACTTTCAAATTTTAAAAAATGTTGTGATTTTCACATTTAAACAAAAATTCTGTGATTTCCCAATTGAAGCAAAAATTCTGTGAATTTCCAATTTAAACAAAAATGCTGTGGATTTCCAATTTAAAGAAAAATTCTGTGATTTTCCATTTAAATAAAAATGCTGTGATTTTCCAATTTAAATACAACACATCTGTGATTTTATAATTTAATAAAAAATGATGTAAGCATGGCAGCATGTATGGCCTCTCACTAGGATTTCCAAGCCATCATATGACACCCAGAACCAGACAACCAATTGTCACCTCTGCATTAGCAGAATCCTCCTCGGATAGTGAGCATGCTCATGCTTTGCCTCTACCTTCCCTTGAGATCCAAAAGAAACAAGGAGGAGGAAGAGGAGAAGAAGAAGGTACTGAGGGACATCACATGGTACCCAAAACTGGAGCATCATGTGTCAGATCTGCATTAGTGGAATCCTTGCATAGTGAGGATGTTCATGCATAATTTCTACCTTCCCTGGAGGTTCCGTGAGGAGAAGAAGACGATAGTGAGAGGCATCATATGACCTTGGGGGAAAAGAAACAAGGAGAGAGAGAGGGAGGGGAGGAGAGAGAGAGAGAGAGAGAGAGAGAGAGAGAGAGAGAGAGAGAGAGAGAGAGAGAGAGAGAGAGAGAGAGAGAGAGAGAGAGAGAGAGAGAACTGGTCTTGTAGTACAAAATCATGGTGAAGCTGAATGCCCATTCTCACCTGCTCAGAGATACCTTTCCAGCCCAAATCCTCCATCCGATCAAACTCAAAGGTCTCCCCAAGCAGAGGGTTGAATGGTTTCCCCACTCGGAAAAGAGTTGTGGCATACGCAGACACTGTGAAGGCAGCAACCCAGGTCATCTGCTCGGCGGAGTCCGCGCACCTGGCAGCATTATCCAAGATCTCAGCATACTCCATCTCCTCCATGATCCTCTGTAGCATGGACAGTGGCTCATTGAAGTTCACCTGGGTAAAATAACAACAACCCAAAGAAGTACGTCTGTGAGGAAGTCCAAGTGAGGGTGTTTCTACAAGAGGCATCCCCGGTGGGGATATTCCCAATAGATACAGCAGCTCTAGTGGGGATATTCCCAATAGATATAAGCCTTGATGGGGATGTTCCTACAAGAGACAACATTGTTGGGGATAGCAGATCTACATCAGCTAAATAACTCTGGTGTATACTGTTCCATTAATATTTAAATGCAGCAATGTTGTTGGTCACTCTGATCACCTCAAAAACTGTTAAAATGTTGCACTTCAATTTCCAAGTATTTTTTTATTTTTGCGCCCGCTTACTTTCAACTCAAGCATAGCCCATACACACTTCTAGTAGTGCTGGACTGAAATTTGCATGTGAATTAGCTTGCCCTATTAACAGTGTTCCTCACCATCAGGCGAATCCACTCTGACTTCAGAGGTACTTGTAATTTACGTCCCCAAGTCAAGGACAATAGGTCAACATTTTAGTTCAGCTGTCCGGTGTAGGGGTTGAACCCTTTACCTCGGCATCAGCTATATCTTAAACTATAAGTTTAATACCACCATACACATTAACAGTGAATAGAAAAAAAAAGGGGGGGGGGGAACAGGCGACAGGATCAACTTCATTGCACCAGGTTCTATTTTATACAACTCGATCTCCTTTTTGCAGTTAGGTATGCCAAAAAGCATCGCACAGAGTATAGACTTCACAGTTCCAGTGATAACCCCCTCCAGGAATCTCAGAAAATATTGCACTCATGAACTCAATGATGGAGTAAAAAACCAAGCCCATGACCTTTGTAGCGCATGGTCACTTTGTCTGAAGCATGTCTGTGTCGTTAGCCGCTATACGCTGCGGGATTTATTGAGGGGATTCAAGCACTAATGGCCTGAATTGTTCGATATGCAATGAGGATGATCTATTGACTAACTGACTGACTAACTAACTAACCATTCTCATCACAGTTTGTGAAAAAATCAAACCCACGACCTTTTGTAGAGTATGACCACTTTGCCAGATACATGCCTGTTTTCACATTTCCCATCAGACATTGTAAATCTGTCACAATCACGACACCCAGAAAGCAATAGTCACAAATAACCTAGCTACCAGCGACCCACTTACTGGCATTGGAATCTTGGACAGCTCCTTCCCAATTGCATTCTTCATGAAGCTCCACAGGTTCAGACTGATGTTGGGCTTGTCTGGGATGCGTTTGCGCCTCTTCCTGCGGGACGTCAGCGAGGAGTCCGAGCCGTGGGAATCTGACGAAGTGGACTTTGGCACACGGATTTTGTCCTGGCTAGCCGTCCTGTGATGCTCTCGCTAAGGGAACAGACAGGTAGTTTATAAACAGTCATAGGGAACAGACAGGTAGTTTACAAACAGTAATATGGAACAGACAGGTAGTTTACAGTCATAGGGAACAGACAGGCAGTTTAGTCATATGGAACAAACAGGTAGTTTACAAACAGTTATAGGAAACAACAGGTAGTTTATAAACAACAGGTAGTTTATAAAGCAGTCAGGTATTAGTCACACAGTCACAATTTATTTTCACGTTATGAGAAGAAATAAATTGGAGAACTTCGTGACAACTGGCAAAATCAAGGGGAAGAGAATAAGAGGAAAGCAGAGAAGTAAATACCTGGATGGCTTGGCCATGTGGCATGGTCAAGACAAGAACACTGAGCTGATCCATGACTTTGGTGATCATGTGAGATGGCAAAATGTTTATTGTCATGACACATGATGATGATGATTGATCACACAACATATGCTGATATCAGGTGTGAATAGTTTGTCGCCAGCTTAAGATTTTCTACATACAGATTTACTGAGGATTTCTACATTTAGAGTTTCTATATTTGTTCTGAGACTGCAAGTTTAGTCTCTTTACCAGGATACTGAGGCTTTCTACATTTAGTTTCTACATGCAGACTCATTGAGACTTTTTACATTTAGAGCTTCTACAATCTTGCTGAGACTTTCTAAGCTTTGCTGAGACTGTACATAGTTCTATGTTCAGACTTACTATGAATTTCTACATTTAGAACTGTTGAGACTTTCCTCATTTAGAGTTTCCATGTTCAGACTTACTGAGACTTTTCTACATTTAGAGTTTCTACATCTAGAATTGTTGAGACTCTACATTTAGAGTGTATATTCAGATTCACCAAATACTCACAGCAAGCCTGAACACAGAAACTCTGAACACACAGAAACAGACTATCTACAGAAACAGACCTATTGAGTCTATGTACAAACTAAAGTCATGTACACTTAGTGAAACTATGTACGTGCATCTTCACACACAGACTGTACACACTAAACAACTGTACTTGTATTGAGATCACGCACGCACAGACACAAGTGAGACTGTGCACATTAAATCTATGTTCACATATACTGAGACTATGCGCACACACACACACATCACCAAGTACACACACATCACCAAGTACACACACATCAAGTACACACAGATGACCATGTACACCCGCATAATACAATGTACACTGAGACCACCACACGTAAACTGAGATCATATTGTATACACAGAGACCACCATGTACACATACAGACCATCATGTGCACACACAGACCACCATGTGCACACACAGACCACCATGTACACACACAGGCCACCATGTACACATACAGACCATCATTGCACACACAGACCACCATGTACACACAGAGACCACCATGTACACACACAGACCACCATGTACACACAGCAGACCACCATGGACACACACAGACCTTCATGTGCACACACAGACCATCATGTGCACACACAGACCACCATTGAACACACAGAGACCAGCATCCATAATGTACACACAGTCTACCATAGACCATCATATGTACACACATAGGCTAACACAAGCACACAAAGACCACCGTATACACATACAGACCACCATGTACACATTCACTAAGACTCCATACACTCTCAGTAAAATCACATATACACTCACTAAGACCACGTATACACTCACTAAGACTATGTACACACTCACCGTGACTTTCTTTGGTGATGCTTTGGTAGTGTACACCCGTGCCTCATTGCTGCTACCCTCAGACTCTGACTCAGTGGAGACATCAGGATAGCTCTCCATGCTGTCTGTACGCCTGAAATCACAGCAACCAATCAACAAGTAGCATTACACAGCCAGGGATCACAGCAACCAATCAACATGTGACATTACACAGCCAGGGGCACAGGAGCCAATTAACATGTGGCATTACACAGCCAGGGGCACAGCAACCAATCAACAAGTAGCATTGCAAGGTCAGGGACATGGCAACCAATCAACATGTAGCATTGCACAATCAGGGGCACAACAACCAATCAACATGTGGCATTACACAGCCAGGGACATGGCAACCAATCAACATGTGGCATTACACAGCCAGGGACATGGCAACCAATCAACATGTGGCATTATAGGGCCAGGGACATGGCAACCAATCAACATATGGCATTGTACAATCAGGGACACAACAACCAATCAACATGTGGTATTACACGGCCAGGGACATGGCAACCAATCAACATGTGGCATTGCACAATCAGGGGCACAACAACCAATCAACATGTGGTATTACACGGCCAGGGACCAGAACCAATCAAGATGTGGCATTACACAGCCAGGGGCACAGGAACCAATCTACACGTGGCATTACATAGTCAAGGGCATAGCAACCAATCAACATGTAGCATTACAAGGCCCGTTTAATTTTAAGTAATCTTTGTTTTCTTACATTTTGTATCAAAGGGAAGTCACAGGCAGGGGCACAGTAATGAACCAGCAAGTGGCATTACAAGACCTATCTGTGATATGTGTGACCTATTTGTGATATGTGTGACCTATCTGCAACAATGTTCTCCTCCGTCTTGACTCCATTTATGATTTTTGCCCTCCATGCAACATGACCAGTGGCGACTTGCTTGCTCCCAAGGTGCAACATCAATGTCTGTATCAGTCATGTCCCTCTTATACACATCTTTGTACCGTCATGAACTATATTGAGCTGATGCCTCCCAACAGGGGAACAGAAGGGAAAAGAAGATTATGCTGCTAGTGAAAACTGTTATAGAACAATCAGCGTGGGGCTGGTCTGGTTCGCTAGATCAGTTTCGCGTCTAGCGTTCGTTGTCTCGGATGGCTGTGTGAGGTGCACCAAAATGGGATCTTCCCAGCCAACGTGAGTTAGCGAGGCAGGCGTTTCAAGAATGTAACCGCATCGTGCAGCCAGGGTCGTGGTTTGAGCGGGCAAAAGAGCAAAATTTGTACGACCGTTCGACAAAGTCTCGATAAGCGCCCACTCTCTCTCGATGAGTAGTGGGCCTGCAGTCAGTAAGCTGGTATAGCTTTTTTTCGGTTAGTCCTGCCGGCGTAGCTTGAAAGCTCGTCGGTAGGCGTCCAGTGGTTTTGCATGTATCACCTTGTACCGGGAGGGCGCGCTTTAGCGATGCTACTCTTGGCTTGCGTGTGCGTGAATAGTCCGTCTGTCCGATAGATATCTGGTTGATCCTGCCAGTATCATATGCTTGTCTCAAAGATTAAGCCATGCATGTCTAAGTTCACACTGTCTCACGGTGAAACCGCGAATGGCTCATTAAATCAGTCGAGGTTCCTTAGATGACACGATCCTACTTGGATAACTGTGGCAATTCTAGAGCTAATACATGCTTACCAAGCTCCGACCCTCGCGGAAAGAGCGCTTTTATTAGTTCAAAACCAATCGTCGTTGCCCTTCGCGGGGCGCGGCGTTCCCACTGGTGACTCTGGATAACTTTGTGCTGATCGCATGGCCTTACGTGCCGGCGACGCATCTTTCAAATGTCTGCCCTATCAAATGTCGATGGCTCCCCCGATGTGTCTCCACCTTGCCGTGGTGGGGGAGCTTGCGTGTCCCATCGACCCCATGTGCTTGCCGATGGATGAAAAACTACATATCGGACAGCATATGGGATAGGGACCAGACTAAGAGAGACACAACCTGCTGCTCTGCAGGTAGACTGAGGATAGCAGTCAAAAGTTTAAATCAGGTGCACGAAGGCAGAAGTTCTTGGTCCGGACAAAACTCTTAAGGCTCCCTGTCGAGGGCTGTGGCTGAACGCCTCTAAGCCACAAACCCTCGAATCTGAGAGCCGGGCCGATACCCACCTACCGAGAATAGAAGCGTGATACTGAGTAAGCTACATGCTCAGTTCTATTACATGTTCGAAGGCTCTCAGCTGGGGAATATGAGAGATTCCCGGATGAGAGGGCCAGGCCGTTTCTCGTCCACTGCTGCACGAAGGTAAGGTGCTGAGCCGGCAGCACATGTAGCCTACCTGGTGAGCGAGTACGAAAAGTCAGAAAAGTGCCCCAGTCGAAGGAAATGGCTACGAAAACTGTCTGTATCCAGCTCACAGAGAGTATAGACAAAAGTGGAAGAACGTCTCAATGACGCAAAATGGAACGCACGGCGAGCGGACCTATTGCGTGGTCTGAAGTCAAAATAAAAAGCTTACCGAGTGGATGTCGCTCGCAGTCTGACCGCTCCTGGTGTGTGTTTGAGCGATCAGTGGCAAACGGGTTGCCCAACACATGGAAGTGAGGAACTAAAGCAGCCATGAGCAGGACGTGGCAACTCCTCGGGTGAGCCCAGTCTCAGAGCAATATGTGCCGGCTCTGCAATTATGGAAGCCTCCTTGGATAGCAAGGGAATGCCCAAGGTCTGCCCCTGCCTTCCCTTGAGGGCCGACCTCGATGTCGCTGATCGTTCTATCTTGACCAGCTGAGATGTTGGCGACATCACAACAGTCTTACGTGCTACGAAACCAGAGGAAGGCTAACCTCATTAAAAAATGCCCGCCGGAAGTCGGAAGTGTCGTCCTACGGGTGGCAAACTAAAAATTGACACTACGCAATTACGTCCGAGTGAATTGTCTCGTCCGATTGTCTCTTGTGCTAGGAACAGCTCTGACTACCTATTTTCCGAATGCCGCTCTTGTTCGGAAAAGCTCTGACTAGGTAGTTTTCGAATGTCCGACGTGTCTGGAACAGCTCTGACGGACACAACGACAAGCACATGTCCGAAAAACTCGCTTAGTGGATACTGACTGCAGACCAGCTTGGTTTGTGCGGGAAAGGCTCGGGGTGAACGAAATGCCCAACATATTGAAGTGAGGAATTAAAGCAGCCATGAGCAGGACGTGACGATTCCCTCTGTGTGCCCAGTACCAGGGCGCTATGTGCCGGCCCTGCAATTATGGAAGCCACCCAGGATGGCGGAAAATGCTATGGACTGTCCCTGCCTTCATTTGAGGGATGACCGTGCAGTCTCCGTCTCTTCCAACTTTACCAGCTGGGAGGTGGACAGTACCACAAAAGTGAGAGTCTCCCAGGAATGCTAACCTGGTCAAAAATGCACGCTAAAAGCCGGATGTGTTGGCCTAAGGGTTTCGATCCAAGGGTGCCTAACTAGACACACCGCAATCACATCTGAAAAAACACTCCGGATGAACGCAAAGAAGAAGAAGAAGAACAATCAGCATTCAAGGGGTCATGTGGTTAGTATCAAATGGGCCACTTTCACTTCCTTAGACGATTTCTGGTACCCGTTTCAGACTGGGTTGACCGGAAAGCAGAACAGTTCATAATGCCTTTGAATATAAATGTTATAGACTGGTTCTAAGAGTATCTGGCATATAGAGAAGAACAAATGCATCCATATGACAAGAGCTGAATATTGAAAAAAGCCGGTTACTAAAGATAATAGAACAAAGAAATTATGTTAATCACTTGAAATGTCATGAAAGTTTGGAGAGAACAATCATGGAGGGGTATATGCACAGGAAGACAGGAAGAGGAGTGTCAAAGAGACGATGGATGCGAGATGTGGCAGATGATTTCCGGATGGGTATATCAGACACGGGGCATCTTGCTTATGACAGAGAAGTTTTCCGCAAGATTGTTGTGGAAGCAAGGTTCTGCAAAGGACATGCTACTGAATAAATAAATGACAGAGAAGCTCATGTCTTTTTTGTGTACAATGTTGCCTTTTTCCCCTTCTTTTTGGACATGCTCGCTTTGAAACCAAGCATATTCCATACATGTGCTACTACTTTTAATGCACTGGACTGATATTTTTCTTCGGGATTAGCTTTCCTATTACCAGTAACCCTCGCCACAGGTGAACCCACTCCCACTTCTGAGGTACTTGTAATTTACATCCCCCAAGTGTTCTTATAAACTTGGTATAAATGTATATAGACAGACTTCATCTACTCTGCCTGCACTACAACAACATCCTATAGAAGCGGAGCCATGGTAATGTAGTGGCTAGACACTCACCTACCAGCCCAATGATCATGAGTTCAAACCTGCATCGTGGCAGATTTGTTTAATTGACCTGGGCTCCCCAGTCTATGGGCACCTGGAAATATTTCAGCCAGTAAAAGCCACTGCCATGATACTGACCACATCATCTTCCAAGTTCCGAGGAGTCTATAAAGATATGGGCCGATCACCACACACTCTCAATGTGTCTTAAGGCTAGTAAAAGGGTACTTTATTTTCTGGTTTTTCTTTTCACTTTTATCCCACAAAGGGCTGAATTCAAGACTGCTGCAAAAGTGGGTGAGAACACTATTCCTCTGCCATGCAGACATCATGTCTCGACACCCTAATCTCATCTTGTTCCTTTTGTACCCTGCGGTGTCAAGGTGAAGCATAAACAGTGAGAGAATGCCCGTTTATGGGTTTCATATATCAAGATTGAAGAAGATATGAAGATATTCTTCGGGCTTGGTAGAATCAGCGGGGAAAGAAGACCCTGTTGAGCTTGACTCTAGGCCGACTTTGTGAAGACACATGAAGGGTGTAGCATAGATGGGAGCGCAAGCGCAACTGAAATACCACTACTTTTATAGTTTCTTTACTTATTTAGTCATCGGTAGAGATTTGCCCGCAACAGACGAGCAGTATCTCCGGCGGGCCTATTCTTGCTGGTCGCGAGATCCGGACAGTGGAAGGACGGGAGATTTGCTCGCAACAGACGAGCAATATCTCTTGCGATATCTCCGGCGGGCCTATTCCCGGTGGTCGCGGGATCCGCACAAGTCAGGCGGGGAGTCTGACGGTAGTACACGCTTTACAAGGTCCGGACACTTGTGATTGACAGATGTGCGCGTCCTACGGTACAGGAGCGTACGAGGCCCTCACCTCTGGGACTTGGCTGAACGCCTCTAAGTCGGGTCCCTTGGGTTCCAGGGTCTGGCCACCACTCGCCACCTGCTCGTGGAGGCGAGGTCTCGGAGGTTTGACGCTGAGCCGCCAGCGTCTGCAGCCTACCTTGTGCCAGACGTATTGGTTACCCATTCCTCTGGAATACACAAGGCTAGGCCGAGAGAGGGAACATGTCGTTTGGGCACCACATGTTTCTCTGAAGCTCTGCCCAGGCATTGTGATGGAATTTTCGCCACATCCCAACTCACATACTTTGGTCTGTCAAGACTGCAAGGTGCCACTCATATCAAGATTGCTATGGACTCTGTTATTCCCTCTGTCCATCATTTAAATGGTTGGTCTCTTATTCTGGTTCCATTTGGTCTGTACATTACTGTTTTTTGTGGCATACTGTTATTTGGTAGCCTAGTTATATGGCCAAACCATTTAACTTACTGTTTTGTGATGAAATCTAGCGCTGCTATAACCCCCACTTTAGTCCTGATTTCTTAATTCCTAATTTTCTCTCTTCTTGATACACTGGGTATTCTTCTCAGAAATCTCATTTCCATTGTTGTAATTCTTTCTTTCCTATTTTCCTGTCATTGTCCAGCTTTGACATTGGTAGCATAGAGTTGGTAGGAAGATTGTGTTTTTTAGTGCTTTTGTTTAGTATCTATTGATACATGTTTGTTCTTTAGTATTGGTGCCACTTGTCCAATGAGTTGGTTTGCATCACTGCATCTATTTTCGATCTCGTCTTCTGATTTACCATTTCATGATATTATATGGCTCATGACTTGTTTCAGAGGGTGTTCTTTCAGATGAATCTTTGTTTTTTTTTCTTCTTTGGTTTTGGTCATTAACTCTGTTTTACTGATGCTAATTTTCATGTTATGTTCCGTACACACTTTTTTTTAGACTATTTATGTGGACTTGTATGAGGTAGCTTTAAATGAAAACCTTAAATATTTTTTTTGGTGTGAATATATTCTGAAAAGTGAAGAATGAATGTATCATTTTTCAATGTATTCACCACAGCATTCAATACAAGCCCTCCAGCGTCGATAAAGTGCTTGGATTCTTGTAGAAACAAATCATCTTGGTCGCATGTGTAACCACTCTGTGGTCACTATTTGGTGTTCCTGACTCGGTCATGACCAGTCTGTCACAGAAATCACGCCATTCTGAAACTTCCTACTCAACTCATACACTTGATGGACTGACAGGCATGCATCACAATACTGGACCTTCATTTGCCGATGAATTTTTATAGGTTTTACCTCTTCCTATAAAAAACGGATAACAGAACACTGCTCCTCTTTGGTGCATGTCAAAAGTGGTGAGGTCATCTTTAAACTGTCCTTATGACATCACCATGTTTGTCTGCACCATGATGTCACATGCTGAACACTTTTGGCATCCTTAACAACAATATTGGCAAGTTACAAAGCAATGGTATGGCTATTGAAATTTCAACCACACTTTTAAGGTTTTCATTTGAAGCCCCTCATAATTCTGCTTCTGATTTTGCTAGTAGTGTTTGATCGTCTCAGCCACTGCTCCTCCTATATGCATGATTCTGGCATGCATACATTTAGATTCTTAGAATTAAGATCCTGTGCTAGGATTCTCCTTGTGCTTCTATGAGAGAAGACTGCAGCACTCATGAAAAAAATCAGTATGCAATGAAAATGACCCTTTAACAACACCCAAAAGGAAACTGACCTGTGCATCATGTCTGAGGGAGAATGAGGAAGAGCTACAGTCAACTCCCTCTCCTCCAGCTGATGCTCAAAGGCATCCACAAATTCATCTTCCTCTGAATCTGAAAAGAAAAAAAAGAAAGACAGCTTTCAATATCTTCATCATCATCACTTTTATCAAGGCATTCACAATTATCAGTTTCTTGAACTTCCTTATCATCACCATTATCAATATAATCACGAAGTCAAGCATCGTCTTCGTCATCATAGCCATCATTATCCTTGACATACTACACAAAAAATATGGCAGAAAGGTGGAGGAAAAATAAATCTTCATCATCATCATCATTGACATACCTATGATGACAAGATAACATACACAAAACAAGATGACAGAAAGGTGGAGAGAAATGAAATTTTCCTCACCATTACCATCATCATCATTGACATACACGTGATAACAAGCTGAAAGTTAGTTGCATATACTTTACAGAACGTCATAGTCAACCCCTGTATTTTTGGGCTGTTTGTGATTTCTTGGCAAGTTTACGTTCAGTAGTTTGCCATTGCTTTCAGAACAACTGGCACTCAAACAATTTAAAAACCAACGCAAGGTGGTCTGCTGCCAAATTGCCCACAGCTGTATTTAGTGTTTTCCTTTGGATTTCGTGTGATTTCCTATGGATTTCCTGTGAATAGTGATTTCCTGTGGATTGTGTGATGTTATTTTGTGTTCTTTGATTGGAAGTTTTCAAAAGAAGCCATGGAAGGCAGGTGGTGGATGAAATTTTGAGGGCAGCCGACAGATATTGGTTGGTCATAGTCTCGAGTTTCACGACGGCAGGCAGAGGAGCTCTTCTTGAGTCAATGGCTGCGGTCTCCGACCAGTAAGGTCACTGCCATAGAGGAAAGCAACGGCAAACTACCTATTTAAAAGTGCCTAGTACATCATGATTCGCTTAAAGACTGATCATCGCAAGACAAGGACAGAGACGTTAAAATTAGCAACTTGGAATGTTAGGACGTTAAACGACGACGAAAAATTAGAGAACATAAAACAAGAAATTGAAAGCGAAAAAAATTAATATTTTAGGTATGTGCGAAACGAGATGGACAGGAGCAGGCATCAAGATAGATGAAAATTTCAAGATTATTTATTCTGGAGGTGAAGATCGTCATAGGGGAGTGGCAATTATTTTTCGACCGGAAAACATCAAAATCTGTTCAAGGATATTGGGCCGTGTCGGACAGAGTTCTACTAGTTAAATTAAGTGGCAGACCTTTTAGCATAAATATTATTCAAGTATATGCCCCAACAGGAGAATCCAGTGAAGATAGTGTAGAAGAATTTTATAATGACATAGAGTCTGCATTAAAGAAATGTAAAAATTCAGAAATAAACATCATAATGGGGGACTTCAATGCAAAAGTAGGAAATCAAGGGGATAGATACACAGTAGGAAACTATGGTTTAGGAGAGAGAAATGAAAGAGGATACAGACTCGTAGAGTGGGCAAAAGAACAGGAAATGATTGTAGGAAACACCTGGTGTTTTATATGGTGGCAATTATTTTTCGACCGGAAAACATCAAAATCTGTTCAAGGATATTGGGCCGTGTCGGACAGAGTTCTACTAGTTAAATTAAGTGGCAGACCTTTTAGCATAAATATTATTCAAGTATATGCCCCAACAGGAGAATCCAGTGAAGATAGTGTAGAAGAATTTTATAATGACATAGAGTCTGCATTAAAGAAATGTAAAAATTCAGAAATAAACATCATAATAGGGGACTTCAATGCAAAAGTAGGAAATCAAGGGGATAGATACACAGTAGGAAACTATGGTTTAGGAGAGAGAAATGAAAGAGGATACAGACTCGTAGAGTGGGCAAAAGAACAGGAAATGATTGTAGGAAACACCTGGTTTAAGCAACACCCTAGAAGATTATGGACATGGAGGAGTCCTGATAGCAGGATTAGAAACCAGATTGACTACATTCTCATTAGCAGAAGATTTAGAAACGCGCTAACAGTAGCAAAAACAGTTCCCAGTGCTGATTGTTATAGTGACCACAGATTACTCACAGGGACATTGAGGATAAAGTTGAAGAAAGTCAAGTATATAACAGGAAACACTAAATATGATTTGTGTACATTGAGTAATGACAAGGAAATACAAAACAAATTCAACATAGAAGTACAGAACAGATTTGAAATATTGTCTGATCTAGAGATCCTATTCCAGGATGTGGATGATCAATGGGAAACGTTGAAGAATTCAATCAATGTGGCTGCAGAAACAACTATTCCAAAATTAAAGAAGGTGGGTCGTAAGAAATGGATGACTGAAGAAATTTTACACCTCATGGAAACAAGAAGACTCAACAAAAATAATTCTGTCAAATATGAAGAAATTCACAGACAAGTCAGAATATTATGTAAGGAGGCAAAAGAAGCATGGCTTGAGGAAAAGTGCTTAGAAATTGAAAACCAACACAACAGTCAAAATACCAAATTAGTGCACAAAAGAATTCAGGAACTTACTAATAAAAGAACAAGTACATCAACAGGGTGTCTAAAAACTAAAGATGGCAAAATCATAATAGAAAAAGACCAGATTCTACATGTATGGACAGATTATGTGAAACACCTTTATGATGATAACAGAGACGAACAGTATGATATTAGATTTAATAATGAAGGACCGCCAATTTTGGAGATGGAGGTTCGAAATGTTCTTAAGCATATGAAAGCTGGCAAGGCCCCCGGTGCAGATAACATCACAACAGAAATGATTAAAGCTTTAGAAGAATTTGGACTAGAGCAAGTCACCAGACTGCTGAACACATTATATGATACATGGAGATATACCTCCTGAATTATGTAACTCTGTATTTATTGCAATCCCAAAGAAATCAGGAACCTTGGAATGTGATCAACATAGAACAATTAGTATAATGAGTCACATCACAAAGATTTTGCTAAGAATTATCATGCAAAGAGTGAGGAAGAAGATACAACCTGAAATAGGGGAAGAACAATGCGGGTTTGTAGAAGGAAAGGGTACAGTAAATGCTGTGTATATGCTGCGAACAGTTATTGAACGTGCTATAGAAGTAAACAAGGATATACATCTTTGCTTTATTGACTATACAAAGGCTTTTGATAGAATTAGACATGTCAACATGGTGGATATGCTTGCAGATCCGCAAATTGATGGGAAAGACATTAGACTTATAAAAAACATATATTGGAAACAACAAGCTGCAATAAGGATTGATAATGAAGTGGGACAGTATCAGCCAATTAAGAGAGGTGTTAGGCAAGGATGTGTGATGTCTCCAGATCTTTTTTCCCTATACAGTGAAAATATTTTCAGAAATGTAGAGGATATAAATGGAATCAGCATTGGAGGACGAAACATCAATAACATTAGATATGCAGATGATACAGTATTAATTGCAGACAATGCGCAGGACCTGCAACAATTAGTAGATGCGGTTGTTGTACACAGTGAGCAACTGGGGTTAGAATTAAATTGTAAAAAGACTCAGGTTATGGTCGTCACTAGGAAGAAAGAAGTGCCACAATGTAATATACAAGTAAATGGAAATATTCTTCAACAAGTGAATCGGTACAATTATCTTGGAACAGTCATAACATCTGATGGGAGATGCCTTGAAGAGATTAGAACAAGAATCGCCATGGCGAAAGTAGCCTTTAGCAAGATGAAAAACATTCTGACCAATAAAAAGATGTCAATTGAAACGAGAAAAAGAGTGTTGAGGTGCTGCATAGAGTCTGTTCTTTTGTATGGATGTGAAATTTGGACAATGAGCAGTCAAGCTGAAAAACATCTGATGGCTGTAGAAATGTGGTTTCTGGGGAAAAGTGCAAAGAATACCATGGACAGACAGAAAAACCAATGACCAAGTACTACAGGAGACAAATGAACATCGTAAGCTGATTAGAGAAATTAGACATAGACAGTCAAAATTTTTTGGACATGTTATGAGAAGAAATGGATTGGAGAACTTGGTGACAACTGGCAAGATCGAAGGGAACAAACCAAGAGGAAGACCGAGAGGAAAATACCTGGATGGCTTGGCCACATGGCATGGACGGGACAGGAATACTGAGCTGATCCATGACACTGGTGATCGAGTGAAATGGCGAGTCATGACCGCCCACGCTTTCCGGCATGGCACATGATTGATTGATTGATTGTATTTCGAATGCGGTATGCAGGGTTACAAACTGCATCCAGAACCCTTCACCATGGAACAGGCAATAACAAGATGACCACACACACAAAATGACAGAAAGGTGGAGAGAAATGAAATCATCATAACTGACATACATGTGATGACAAGATAACATACACAAAAAATATGAGAAGATAACATACACAAAAAAGACAACAGAAAGGTGGAGAGAAATGAAATCATCATTATAACTGACATATACGTGATGACAAAATAACAGACACAATAAAGATGACAGAAAGGTGGACAGAAATGAAATCTTCATCACCAGTGACATACATGTGATGACAAGATAACATATACACAAATAAGATGAGAAGATAACAGACACAAAAGATGAGAAGATAACAGACACAAAAAAGATGAGAAGATAACAGACACAAAAAAGATGAGAAGATAACAGACACAAAAAAGGTGAGAAGATAACAGACACAAAAAAGATGACAGAAAAGTGGAGAGAAATGAAATCTTCATCACCATTGACATACATGTGATGACAAGATAACATATACAAAAAACGATGACAGAAAGGTGGAGAGAAATGAAATCATCAACATCACTGACATACATGTGATGACAAGATAGCAGACACAAAAAAGATGAGAAAATAACAGACACCAAAAAAAAAGATGACAGAAAGGTGGACAGAAATGAAATCTTCATCACCAGTGACATACATGTGATGACAAAATAACATATACAAAAAAGATGTCAGAAAGGTGGAGAGAAATGAAATTATCATCATCACTGGCATACATGTGATGACAAGTTAACAGACACAAAAAAGATGTCAGAAAGGTGGAGAAAATGAAATCATCATCATCACTGGCATACATGTGATGACAAGTTAACAGACACAAAAAAGATGTCAGAAAGGTGGAGAGAAATGAAATTATCATCATCATTATGACAGCAAAATATGCATTACAGAAATAAAATGGTTTCAAAAATGAAAAGTGGGGAGATTTATGACATCATCACCATTATCATCACAGCCATCAAACCAAATGACAGCAAAATATATTCAATACAAAGAAAAAGTAGGAAAGCAGAAAACTGCAGGAAAATTGAAATCACAATTATTATCATCACTACCATCACCAGACCAATCACCATCATTATTACTGTCACAAAATAACACAAAACAGCATGAAACTTACAATTCAAACATATTTATGCAAGATTTTAAAAGACATCGCAGTATAACAAATGTTACAATCTTTCAATCAAGGTAAACCAACACTGCTTCATTTCACATAATCTGAGTGTTTGTGTTTGTTTGGAGGCCAGTGCCTGCTTTTATAATATATCAACATGCCTGATGAGTTTTAATAAACCCCTGACAATAATTCATGATGGAATACTAGAAAAAGACATAAAACGATAGAGACATCAAATGAAAGAGACAGCAAACAAAAAAGACACCAAATGAAAAAGAGATATCACACAAAAATGATACAGCAAAAGAAAGAGACATATGAAAGAGGCATTAAATGAGGGACATCAAACAAACGAGATATTAAATGAAAGATATATCAAAAGAAAGATACATCGAACGAAAGAGACAACAAATGAAAGAGAGACATCAAACGAAAGAAACAGCAAATGAAAAAGACAGCAAATGAAAAAGACAGCAAATGAAAAAGACAGCAAACGAAAGAGATATCACATGAGATATCAAATGAAAGAGACATCAAATGAAATAGACATTCAACGAAAGAGACATCAAACGATAAAGACAGCAAACTAAAGAGATACCAAATGAAGGAGATAACACACGAGATATCAAACAAATGAGACATAAATCAAATGAGACATAAATCTAAAGATACATCAAACAAAAGAGACAGCATATGAAAGAGACAGCAAACGAAAGAGACCTCATGAAAGAGAGATATGAAATGAAAGAGACGGCAAACAAAAGAGATATCACATGAGATATCAAATTAAAGAGACATTAAACGAAAGAGACATCAAACTAAAGAGACAGCAAATGAAAGAGGCATGAAATGGAACAGAGATATTAAATTAAAAAGAGACACCAAACAAGACAGCAAACGAAAGAGATATCACATGAGACATCAAACAAAAGAGACATCAAACGAAAGAGACAGCAAATTAAGAGATATCAAACGAAAGACATATCGCACGAGATATCAAACGAAAGAGACATAAATTGAAAGATGCATCAAACGAAAGAGACAGCATATGAAAGAGACAGCAAACAAAAGAGACATCAAACGAAAGAGATAGCAAACGAAAGAGACATTAAGCAAAAGAGACAGCAAACGAAAGAGACAGCAAACGAAAGAAAGATACATCAAACGAAAGGGACATCAAACGAAAGAGACATCACGCAAGAGACATCAAACGCAAGAGACATCAAATGAAAGAGACGAGACAAGAAAGAGGCAGCAAACGAAAGAGACATCAGATGAAAGAGACTTCAAACGAAAGAGATATCAAATAAAGAGACATCAAACGATAGAGATAGCAAATGAAAGAGAGGAATCAAACAAAAGAGATATCAAACGAATGATACATCAAACGAAAGAGACAGCAAATAAAAGTGATACCACACGAGATATCAAACGAAAGAGACATCAAACAAAAGAGACAGCAAACGAAAAAGACATCAAACGCAAGAGATATCAAACGCAAGAGATATCAAACGCAAAAGACAACAAATGAAAGAGACAAATGAAAAAGACATCAAACGAGAGATCAAATGAAAGAGACAGCAAACGAAAGAGACATCAGACGAAAGAGACAGCAAACGAAAATGATATCACAAGAGATATATCAAACGAAAGAGACATCAAACGTAAGAGAAATTAAATGCAAGAGACATCAAACGAAAAAGACAACAAACGAAAGAGATAACAAACGAAAGAGACATCAAACGAAAGAGATATAAAACGAGAGATCAAATGAAAGAGACATCAAACGAAAGAGACATCAAATGAAAGTGACAGCAAATGAAAGAGACATCAAACAAAAGAGATATAAAACGAGAGATCAAACAAAAGAGGCAGCAAACAAAAGAGGAAGCAAATGAAAGAGACATTAAACGAAAAAGACATCAAATGAAAGTGACAGCAAATTAAAGAGACATCAAACGAAAGAGACATCAAATGAAAAAGACATCAAATGAAAGTGACAGCAAATGAAAAAGACATCAAACGAAAGAGACACCAATCTCGTTAAACAGTGAACCCTGACCATATATAAAACACCTGCTCAGGAACCAACCATATGCCATATGATGTACTAAACTTCACATCAAGCCAATCCTGATGTATGGAAGTGAATTATGGACAATTAACAGGCTAATGTGGAATTACCTGGAAGCTGCAGAGTCATAGTTTTTCAGCCAAATGATAAGAACACCATAAAATACAGAAAGCTGCATATCCTTTACAGGACGTCACCGTTAACCTCAGCATTTTTTGTTTGGCTGTTGTGATTTCTTGGCAAGTTTATCTTCAGTAGTTTACATTGCTTTCTGAACGATCGGCATTCATAACTTTTTATTTAAAAAACAAAACAAATGCAAGGCGATCTGCTGCCAAATTGCCCGCAGCTGTTTTCGAATGTAGTTTGCTGGATTACGAACTGCGCCCGTAACCACATCATCACAGAGCCGGCGATGAAAACCACAATGAAGGTATTATGAAAGAAGTAACCAACAAAGGAACTAGTTACCTGGATTAGCAGCAGACAACCTAAGCATGTCATGAGACGGGGAAAGATGGGGTACAGAGAAAGCTAGAGAGGAGGGGAGGCAAGGGAAGACCAAGAGAGAAAATGCTGAGCATTTTGACATCATGGCATGGAGGAACATCAATATCAGATATGACTAGCAGTACACGAGGCAGAAGTCTATGGACAGACATGATCACCAACGCCACACTGCATGGACTATAAGAAGATTGGCAGTATATGAGACAGAAGTCTATGGACAGACATGATCACCAACGCCACACGGCATGGACTATAAGAAGATTGACAGTACACAAGACAGAAGTCCATGGACAGACATGACCACCAACCCCACACTGCATGGACTATAAGAAGATTGGCAGTACACGAGACAGAAGGGTGTAGGCAGACATGATCACTAACGTCCAACAGCATGGACTGTAAGAGCAACTTTAAAGCTAATAGATTTCTATACTGTTCTGTCCCTCAGAAAGAACTATATCATAAACAATGCCCACTAGCTGTATAAGAAGCTATGTCAATCTAAAGATCTATATTGTAAGCAAGGCTTCTTTCAGGTGTGTATTATTTATAGCTGTAACACAGGCACTCATTGCCTGAACATAAAAGCTTAATTATTGCGTGTGGACTGTGTGTTCTCCAGGATTCATCTTTAGATGCTGTAATGTCTGTTTGGCATGTCGTCGCGCTATTCTTCTTCTTATTCTTATTCTTCTTCTTCTTAGTTCATCTGGAGAGATTTTTCGGACGTGATTGCGGTGTGCCCGTTTACAGCAGAGCTGCGTTCTTGCACCGTTAGGCCGACACATCCGACTTCTGCGGGCATTTGTTTACCGGGTTAACCTTCTCGGGTCGCCCTATTCTATAAGTGAATAGTCTTGTTTCAGATGTAGACGCGATCCATTTAAAAAAAAAAAAAAACGATACCTTCTTTCTGGATATGCTATCTTTAACTTCATTGTTCCACAAATATGGAACTGAAATCACAGTCATTATTTGCCGTGCCGATAAGAGTGGGTGGTCATGTTTTGCCATATCACACGATCATCAGAGTCGTGGATCAGCTCAGTGTTCTTGTCTCGACCATAGCACGTGGACAAGCCATCCAGCTATTTACATCTCTGCCTTCTCCTTGTTCTTTTCCCCTCAATCTTGCCTGTTGTTACCAAGTTCTCCAATTTATTTATTCTCATAATGTGTCCAAATAATTGTAACAGTCTACACAGTTAACGGTTTTCATCTGTTTCTTGGTCAGTATGTTTTCCATCTTGCAAAAGGCTACCTTAGCCATGGTGATTATTGTTCTAATCTCTTCAAGCCATCTCCCATCATATGTTGACTGGTTCCGAGATAACTGTATCGATTAACTTGTTTAAGAATATTCCCATTTACTTGTATATTACATTGTGTTATTTCCTCCTTCTTAGTGATGACCATAATCTGTGTCTTTTTACAATTTAATTATAACCATAGTTGTTCACTGTTGGCAACAAACGCATCTACTAAATTTTGCAGATAACGCTCATTGTCTGCAATCAATACTGTATCAGCCTCATATCTTCTTCTTCGTTCATCCGGAGTTTTTTTTCGGACGTGATTGCGTTGTGCCTGTTTACAGCAGAGCTGCGTTCTTGCGCCGTTAGGCCGACACATCCGACTTCTGCGGGCATTTGTTGACCGGGTTAACCTTCCCGGGGAGCCTCATATCTAATGTTATGCTGTTTCGTCCCCCAATGGTGATTTCTCTCATACCCCCCCCCCCCTCCCACACACACACACATATCCATACATACATACACACATAATGGACAACTAATAACAATAATAAATTCATAAACCGTATTATACATCAAACTGTGCAAATGTTAAGAGCTGACTGAATAAAACCATGAAATTATTCAGTACATTAAAGACGAGAAGAAACAGACACCTTGTTTGAGTGGACTCCCGTGTGGGTGTGGGTGTGTGTGTGTGTGTGTGTGTGAGCACGCGCGCGTGTGTGTGAGCCTAACTACGTACCACTTCAAGTGGCATATTAAATAACAAAATATGCAAATGTAGGCGAGGTTACTGAATACAGGTATCACATTATTTAATACTTCTAACTTTCCTTCTCCTATACCTAGATTTGTGTTGGGAGGACACCGCTACTATACTTTTTGTGTCACCGTCAAAACCTAGAGTGTTGGGACACCACCAAAACCTAGAATGTTGGGACATCACCAAAACCTAGAATGTTGGGGACCACCAAAACCTAGAATGTTGGGGACCACCAAAACCTAGAATGTTGGGACACCACCAAAACCTAGAGTGTTGAGACACCACCAAAACCTAGAATGTTGGGGACCACCAAAACCTAGAATGTTGGGACACCACCAAAACCTAGAATGTTGGGACACCACCAAAACCTAGAATACTGGGACATCACCAAAACCTAGAATGTTGGGACATCACCAAAACCTAGAATGTTGGGACACCACCAAAACCTAGAATGTTGGGACATCACCAAAACCTAGAATGTTGGGACACCATAAAAACATAGAATGTTGGGGCACCACCAAAACCTAGCAGGCTGGGCTAAGTTAAAACTTAAAAGTTGTTAATATGGTAGCAGACATGTTGTATTATAACACAATGACGAGATTTCAGTCCACGGCAGATACGGAAAGTTGCTTAAAACGATTACTAATCCCATGTCATTTAATCAATTAACACTTTTTTACTGGCTTTGAACTCAAGCGTAGTCAATACACGTGTTACTACCTCTAGTGCTCTGGACTGATTTTTGCGTGTGAATTAGCTTATCCCTGTTTCCAGTGTCCCTCGCCATCAGGCAAACCCACTCCGACTTCTGAGGTACTTGTAATTTACGTCCCCAAGTCAAGGACCAGAAGTCAAGATTTTCGTCTAATTGATCGGTGTAGGTAGGGGTTGAACCCGTTACCTCGGCTTCAGCACAACAGAAGTTTAAGGATGAGCGCTTATCCATTGGACCATGCGAACCTCCGATATAAATAGCTAAACTGCAAAATACCCTTGACACAGCAATCATATGAGCAACGCAAAAGGCAACACAGGAACTAGCAAAGTCATGGCACCCAGTCAGCAAAAACACTAAATTTACATCTCAGTGCAACAAAATTTACATCTCACTGCAACACAATTTGTATCTCACTGCAACACAATTTGTATCTCACTGCAACACAATTTACACCTCATTGCAACACAAGTTTACATCTCATTGCAACAAAATTTACATCTCACTGCAACAAAAACAACATTTACATCTCACTGCAACAAAGTTTACATCTCACTGCAACAAAAACAAAATTTACATCTCACTGAAACAAAATTTACATCTCACTGCAACAAAAATGACATCTTGCGGCAACAAAAATGACATCTTGCGGCAACAAAAACAAAATTTATATCTCACTGCAACAAAAACAAACATTTACATCTCAGGGCAACAAAAACAAAATTAATAACTCACTGCAATAAAAACAAAAATATACATCTTACTGCAATAAAATTGACATCTCACGTCAACAAAAACAAAATTTAAATCTCACTGTAACAACAAAAATTTACATCTCACGGCAACAAAAACAAAATTTACATCTCAGGCAAAAAAACAATTTACATCGCACTGCAACAAAAACTGACATCGCACGGCAACAAAAACAAAGTTTACATCTCACTGCAACAAAAACAAAACATTTACATCTCAGGGCAATGAAAACAGAATTTACAGCTCACTGCAACAAATACTGACATCTCACGGCAACAAAAACCAAAAAAAATTTACATCTCAGGGCAACAAAAACAAAAATTTACATCTTAGGGCAATAAAAACAAAATTTATATCTCACTGCAACACAAACAACAAAAAATTACATCTCGGGGCAACAAAAACAAAAATTTACATCTCAGGGCAACAAAAACAAAAATTTACATCTCAGGGCAATAAAAACAAAATTTACATCTCACTGCAACAAACACTGACATCTCACGGCAACAAAAACAAAATTTATATCTCACTGCAACAAAAACAAAAAAATTACATCTCAGGGCAATGAAAACAGAATTTACATCTCACTGCAACAAATACTGACATCTCACGGCAACAAAAAACAAAGTTTATATCTCACTGCAACAAATATATTACATCTCAGGGCAACAAAAACAAAAATTTACATCTCAGGACAACAAAAACAAAAAAAGTTACATCTCAGGGCAACAAAAACAAAAGATATACATTTCACTGCAACAAAAACAAAATTTACATCTCACTGCAACAAAAACAAAATTTACATCTCACTGCAACAAAAACAAAAAATTGACATCTCAGGACAACAAAAACAAAAAAAGTTACATCTCAGGCAACAAAAACACAAGATTTACATCTCACTGCAACAAAAACAAAATTTACATCTCACTGTAACAAAAACAAAATTTACATCTCACTGCAACAAAAACAAAAAATTTACATCTCAGGACAACAAAACCAAAGACAACTGATAAAACAAATGTCAACAGATATGTCAATGGAGAGAGATAGAGATAAATTACAGAAAGTGGGCATTTTAACAGAATATCTAGGTCAACGGCTGACGTGTGATGGCAGCAATTAAGAGAACAATCATTACGTACACGACAGAAACAGAAGCTGGGCGTCTGGATTGTCATAAAGACATGTCGAGAGAGAGAGAGAGAGAGAGAGAGAGAGAGAGAGAGAGAGAGAGAGAGAGAGAGAGAGAGAGAGAGAGAGAGAGAGAGAGAGAGAGAGAGAGAGAGAGTGAAGGGATGTCTAGCACAGAACAAGCCACGGGATGATGATGATGATGATGATGATGATGATGATGATGATGATTATGCATACTTTAAGATGATCATATTGGTTAGAACTGTCACTTTCATGTTTACCATGAATTAAACTTACATCCCGTTTCTGGAGTCAGGGTTTTATTCAGACAGGGAGACAGCAGGCAAAAGACAGACAGACAGACAGACAGACAGACAGACAGACAGACAGACAGATAGGGATCGAAAGGAGAAGACAGACCTAGTCTGTGTCAAGAGAATCGGGATTGAAGAGGGAAGGCAGACATGGTCCTTGAAGAGAGAGTATGGATTACAAAGGGAAGACAGATCCGGTCCCCGGCGAAAAAGTAAGGTTCAAAGAAGGAAAAAGACCCGGTTCCCGTTGAGAGAGTTGGGATCGAAGAGGGAAGACAGACCGAGTCCTTTTTGAGAGAGAAAGGATCAAAGAAGGAAGACAAACATGGTCCCCGTCACGAGAGTAGGGATCGACGAGAGAAGACAGACTCAACCCGTGTCGATAAAGCAAGGATCGAAAAGGTCCCGGTCCCTACCTAAAGAGTAACGATTAAAGAGAGAAGACAAACACGGACCTTGTCGAAAGAGTAAAGATTGAAGAGGGAAGACAGACCCAGTCCTTGTCGAGAGAGTAAGGATCAAGGAAGGAAGGCAGACCCGGTCCTTGCCGAGACAGCAGGGATCGAAGGAAGGAAGGAACCCCAACCAATAAGAAGGATGTCTCGGCCGAAAAGTATAAATATCGCAGCTTCCCTATACATACACACACCGCAATCTAGATATCTTTTTCTAAGACAGTGACAGGCTAAGATAGAGCCAGCAGTAAGCACAGCGCTGGGGTTCAAATCTTACCTTGATGGCCGCCAAAACCGCAGCTTGCAGACGACGAACGTCGGATCCGCTGAAATCCCATCGGCATTGTTGTCGCTGCAGTGATTAAAATCTTCGCCGCCGGGGCGCAAGCACGACAGGAAGTTTCTGATCGTCAGAAGTGTCCCCTCCCCGGAAAGTTTCGTAAAAAATCGACTTTTTATCACAACGTCTTTCTTGTATTGTTTTATGACACAATGTTATCCGTATATTGACCCTTGAACACGCGGTTTTTTGTTTATCACAGGGTCTTTTGTTTATCACAGGGTCTTTTGTTTATCACAGGGTCTTTTGTTTATCACAGGGTCTTTTGTTTATCACACGTTCTTTTGTTTATCGCACAATCTTTCGCTAGACCTTTACCAGTCTTCTGACTTTTACCACTGTCTGTAATGTATTGACTTTTACCACAAGCGCATGTTCTTTATGTACATCTTGCTACTATATCTATTGTTTGTTCACTTTAACCACAAAGCCACTCTCTCATAATTTTATTTTACAAAACAGTCTGTGATTCACAGTTGCATTTGTTCACATAATGTTTAATCACTTTAAAGTTAGAAGGCTGTTACCACAATGTATGTTAAATTAACAAATATTAATTAGTAATATTTATCACTACACCTTCTGTTATTTTAACTGCCGAAGGATAATTATATCGCCAAATCTGACACTCCATTTGGATAGAAGGAAGATATATCGCCACACTATGGTCATCATGTTATTTGCTTTGCTTCGTACTTAGTTAAAGTTAGTTGCATATCCTTTACATGGCGTAGCAGTCAACTCAAGCATTTTTTGCTGCTTGTGATTCCTGAGCAAGTTTAATTTCAGTAGTTTGCCATTGCTTTTTGAACGACCAGCACGCATACCATTGTATAGAAACCAATGCAAGGCGGTCTGCTTCAAAATCACCAACAGCCGGTTTTGGAACGCAGGTACACAGGATTACGAATTGCCGTGTTTCATGGTATCTTCCGCAATTTCAATGATCAGAGGACGGAAACTTATACGATAATTTCATTTGATCGTGCACCAGGTTTGGTACAAACCTACTTTGTGTTGGCACTGAACCAGTTAACAAACTTATAACAACGGGTTTTCAACTGACTTGCACGGGGTCATCTCCCCCAGCGGTTACACTGAAGTCTTAGCATATGTCCACTATATGGAGGTGTCCAAAAATGTCCTCCCATTTACCATACACCACGTAGAATATCTACCATAGTTAACACTCTAGGAGACAAGCTGAGGTTGAAACTCCAAGCCAGTAGTTGAAACTCTAGAAACCAGTAGTTGGAACTCTTTAAGTTAAGCTGTACCTGAAACTCTACAAGCTAGTTGGTAGAAACTCTACAAGCTAGTGGTAGAAACTCTACAAACTAGTGGTAGAAACTCTACAAGCTAGTGGTAGAAACTCTACAAGTTAAGCAGTAGCGAAAACTCTACAAGATGGTAGATGAAAGTCCACAAGCCCAGTAGATGAAACTCTACAAGCCAGTAGTTGAGACTTTAGAAACCAGTGGCAGAAACTCTACACATTAAGCAGTAGCCGAAATTCTACAAGATGAAAGCTAAGACTCCACAAACCCAGTAGCTGAGACTCCACAAGCCCAGTAGACGAAACTCCGCAAGTCCGCATTAAGTAACATACATGACCGGCACTCCATCCCAGCACTGTTAACACAAGCTCCGTGTCTGTTGCTCCCAGGTCGATCGACCCTAAGAAGGGTACCAGAAAATGTCTAGAGAAGTGACGGTGGCTGGCGCAATACTGACCATATGGTTCATTGAGCGCCGATTCGTACATATAAATATGGCGCTAGGACCCTTTATCATTTCACAAGATGAAGAATATTCTCTGTAATATCCCTGCCAGCTGAGGTAGGGGAAAAGAGTTCTTTAGAGCTGTATCGAGCCAAGCCAGGTGTACGGAAGCAAATCATGGACAATTAGCGGACAAGTGGTGAATTATGTGGAAGATGCGGAGATGTGGCTGTATAGACAAATGATGAGAAAACCGTGGACGGATTGAAAGAGGAATGGATATATCTTAGAAGAAGTTAACATACAAACATAACTGGTTGCAAACATCATAAGGCTGTCTCCTTTCTTTGGGTGCGTCATGAGAAGGAGAAAGCTGCAGTACGTAGTGATTTGGAGGGGATGAGAGGCAGGGGGCATTCATGGGAGGAGATACTGGACAATTTGACATTATGGCATTGAGGAACATTAGTATCAGAAATAACTGGCAGTAGACGAGGCAGAAAGTTGTGGACAGACATGATCAAGTGCCAGGGCACGAAGTATATGAGTCACCATATACACAACAGTCTCAGTGTGTGAAGCGGGAACCTTCACATTTGTTGAACTAAACCAACATCCAAACAAACAGATGAACTAATTCATAGATTCAGTTTCCTTAGTGTTTCAATGAGTATGCTCTAGAAGACAGAGATGGGGTGGGCCCGAAGACAATGATTGTTGTCTCTGGAGCGGTCACCGCTGGCAGATTAGTTTCATTTTGGAGCGGATGCACAAGGAAATGAGCAGGCTGACAGGCTCGCAGGTAAGGCTACCGTGGAAGGCGGACGAGCCATAGACCAGGCTGATATACTGAATGCTCTACGAAAGTAAGTCGTGTGTGAGAACCACTTGATGACTGTGAATCTACAACCATGGTCAGAAGCGAGAAGAGCAAGTTAAAAGAGGTGTGGCCAAACAAGAACATTATGCAGGAAGCTAAAGAAGATTAATAAACCAACACAGAACTGGTGTCGTTAGCCGCTACACGCTGCGAGATCAACTGGGGTGGGGATCTGAGCACTTATGGACTGAATGGTTCTATGTGCAACGAGGATGATCTGTTGACCAACTAATTAACCAACCAACCAACCAACCAACCAACCAACCAACTAACTAACTAACTAACTAACTAACTAACTAGATTCTGTGTTGAACAATAAGTAAGTTGAGACCAAATAAAACTGGATGGCAGAAAATGGGAAGTTGGAGTGTGTCACAATGATGACTTTACAGTTGTTAGACATGATGTATTACAAATCAAATTAAAGGGGATTGCTTAGAGAAAAACTACTGTATATAAGCCCATGCCAGATAGGGGAAGTCGCTTAATACGATTAATCATCCCACAGCACATGATCAGTTAATCTACACAACTACACAAAAACGCACACGTTAAACAAACACGAATAATGCCGCTTGTATATCCGTCAGAACCACATCTATATCTACACAACCAACGGTTGAGAATCGCTGTTGTGAATGTATCCACCAACGCGGCAGATCCCGATATCTGGATAGACCCACACTCACGAGCCAAACGCGGGACGTCCTACCTAGCCTCGCCCGTGGTTGTCGCATGTGCCAGCCTATCGAACACTGACGCACAAAGCTGAATGAGCGGGAGGTTGAGCTTCACTAACATTATAATAACGCTATCTGCAGAAACGAGCCAGTTCAGCGAATTTACCCAACTGATAAATGTTTCTGGATGTAGTAATTAACGATGATTGCTGGCGGCCGGATAAGACGTCAACAGAGAAAAGCTGCCTGCTTGTGGTCGAGATAATTCCCATCAAAGGGGGGGGAAACAATACCCTGACCCGCACAAGGTCGCTAGAAAGTAACACTATTTTATTAACTGAATACCGACGGATATCGTCGAATGTAACGTCCCATTTGAAGAGAAGGAAGATATATCACCATGCTAGGGTCATCGTGTTATGTGTTTTGTTTCGTGGTAACCATCATCATAATCAAGAGCTCTGCCATCTGGCGTTCATGTCTCTCCACAGATCTCGGTATTTGGTATTCTGGATCATCTCCGTTGACGGTATTCCCCCATGCCACCGTCTCAGTTCATCCAACATAATTTCTCTTGGTCTGCTCTGTCTCTCTTAAGCCTCTCCTTCTTCTTTCGTTCACTTGAAATTTTTTGTCTATATCTGCAAGGTTGTCTCTTGCACAAACTTAACCGTCTTTTTAAGTCCACACAGTGGTCAATAGAGTTTATCTTCCAGTGTTGTTTCTCTAAGTCAGATGACCTAGATATGTCGTATTCGGGGCAGTCTTGGAGTATGTGATCTGCTGTCTGCGGCGCCAATCCACATGTGCACACGGCTAATTTGCCAAACTTGAATTGTGTACAATCAGCGTTAGATTTGTGATGTGGTCAGTATCACACCCACCGCTTGTACTTACTGTGATATTTCGTGGCACCGATTATTGGCTGGGTCGACTTGGTGACCCATTTCAATGGAAACAAAATAAAAGCCCCACCTCGATAAGGATTCGAGCACACAGTTGTGTTAGAGCTGAGCTGAGCTTAGAACCGACATCACTGCTCTCAGGACATTCCCACGCGCGCTCCGTCCCCTCGTTCAACGGCCAGCGAAGAGTCATAGTGCTAATGGTTTCCAACTGCCATCTGATTAAAAGTTCTCCTGGTCGTCAATCTCAGTTTTGAGATTCGTTTAGAACTCCTGCCGGCCCGCCGCCATATCATGCTCTCCACATACGGGTTCTCAATCTTTCCCCCAACCCTCTCCAGCCGGTCCAACAGGTGCTCGACCACCTCTCCTTCGTCTGTAGTTAATCGACCACCAAGAGGTGCATTCCCTGCCAGCCTATCAGCCTGCTCATCTCCCCCACCCGCACTCCCGCATGACCAGGGCAAAAAATCCATACAATTCTCATATGTGACCTCTGAAGCAAGGTGAGCCATTCTACATGAAACATTACTTTCTCCGTCTTACTAAACATACTCCTTGAGTCCGTTATGAGCGCAATGTGTGCTGCAGTGGTCTCCTCCAACTAACGGAAAGCTGCGCTTACTGCTTCCACCTCCATTCTCATGCTGGAGGTCGTGGTCTCATATGAACACACACGGACCACCAGGTTAGACAACGCACGATTCCAGATATAATGTAATCATGTATAATAGCTTTACACAATGTAATACAATGTAATGTAAAGTAATTGATCAGTGACAGCCAAGCAGATAACACTGATACGCGTAGAGAGGCTATCTAAGGTCAATGATACCAACAGGTGGGAAAGTGAACACAAGAGATAAAACACAGATTAACCAAGGCATAGATAGCATTCCATCCGATGAAGAACAGTCCGTGTAAATTATCTCTGTCAGAAACGATCTCTCCGTGGAACTTAACTTTGTTCATGGCGGTCAGAAAAGGTCTTTCCTTGTAACTTAACTCTGTTCATGTAGGTCAGAAAAGGTCTGTCCTTGTAACTTAATTCTGTTCATATAGGTCAGAAAATGTCCCTCCTTGTAACTTAACTCTGTTCATGTAGGTCAGAAAAGATCTGTCCTTGTAACTTAATTATGTTCATATAGGTCAGAAAATGTCCCCACTTGTAACTTACCTCCGTTCATGTAGGTCAAAAAAGGTCTCTCCGTATAGCTTAGCTTCGTTCATGCAGATAAGAAAAGGTCTCTCGGTGTAACTTAACTCCGTTCATGTAGGTCAGAAACGATCTCTCCATAGTACTTAACTCTGTTCATGGCGGCCAGAGAAGGTCTCTCCGTGTAACTTAACTACGTTCATGTAGGTCAGAAACGATCTCTCAATGAACTCCGTTCATGCAGGTCAGAAATGGTCTCTCCGTGTAACTGAACTCCATTCAAGCAGGTCAGAAAAGAGCTACCGGTGGAGTAATTATAGCTCCCATGTTTATGGTGTCTTAGTGTGTCCTCTACTCTCTACTTATTTCTTCTAATTCTCTCTTCTATTTATTTCTTCTACTTCTATGAGTGTCCTCTAGTCTCTACTTCTGTCTTCTATTTCTATGAGCGTCCTCTAGTCTCTACTTCTGTCTTCTACTTCTATGAGCCTTCTCTAGTCTCTACTTCTGTCTTCTACTTCTATGAGCGTCCTATAGTCTCTACTTCTGTCTTCTACTTCTATGAGCCTTCTCTAGTCTCTACTTCTGTCTTCTACTTCTATGAGCGTCCTATAGTCTCTACTTCTCTCTTCTACTTCTATGAGCCTTCTCTAGTCTCTACTTCTGTCTTCTACTTCTATGAGCGTCCTATAGTCTCTACTTCTGTCTTCTACTTCTATGAGCGTCCTCTAGTCTCTACTTCTGTCTTCTATTTCTATGAGCGTCCTCTAGTCTCTACTTCTATGAGCGTCCTCTAGTCTCTACTTCTATGAGCGTCCTCTAGTCTCTACTTCTATGAGCGTCCTCTAGTCTCTACTTCTCTCTTCTACTTCTATGAGCCTTCTCTAGTTTCTACTTCTGTCTTCTACTTCTATGAGTGTCCTCTAGTCTCTACTTCTGTCTTCTACTTCTATGAGCGTCCTCTAGTCTCTACTTCTGTCTTCTACTTCTATGAGCGTCCTCTAGTCTCTACTTCTGTCTTCTACTTCTATGAGCCTTCTCTAGTCTCTACTTCTCTCTTCTACTTCTATGAGCCTTCTCTAGTCTCTACTTCTGTCTTCTATTTCTATGAGTGTCCTCTAGTCTCTACTTCTTTCTTCTACTTCTATGAGCCTTCTCTAGTCTCTACTTCTGTCTTCTACTTCTATGAGCGTCCTATAGTCTCTACTTCTGTCTTCTACTTCTATGAGCGTCCTCTAGTCTCTACTTCTGTCTTCTACTTCTATGAGCGTCCTCTAGTCTCTACTTCTATGAGCGTCCTCTAGTCTCTACTTCTATGAGCGTCCTCTAGTCTCTACTTCTATGAACGTCCTCTAGTCTCTACTTCTGTCTTCTACTTCTATGAGCCTTCTCTAGTTTCTACTTCTGTCTTCTACTTCTATGAGTGTCTGTAGCAGAGGGGTAAGTTAGGCGGGCAAAGGCTACAGCACGCTTGAGCATCAGGGTAGAATGGGAAGAAAGATGCTCAAGTCGTGACGTAGTTTGTTGTCAAGTTTCAGTTTACATCTGAACCTAGCCCTAGAAGGCAGGCTGTCAACACGTCTGTATTCTACCATGACTTTGTATCGGCCATAATGTTTAATAAAGCTGATTTATAATTACTACAAGACTCGTTAAGTCATCGTTCCATCCTGCACTGTTATAGATGGCTTAAATGGTGCCGCAGACCAGCATCTCGATGGTTGCCGCGAAAACAATGCGAAGTACATAGACCGGCTGGCTTGCCATGGCGGACTGCTGTGAGATTGGTGAGCAAAAGAAGATGATCAATCAACAAGTCTTCAAACCAAAGGTCTAAGGCCGGACCATGCTTTTTTGAGAAGTACAAGTTTCAAAGTCGAGATTGTGAGATGGAACCAAATATAGTTGCCAGTGAAGGGAAGATGTCTGTTCCATATTTTTTTTGCCATGACGTTCCACACGCAAGTTAAGGTTGTCCAGGCTCAAGAACAAGAAACTTCCAAACAAATATAAGCAAATAGAGACGTTGATATCAGAGAGCAGTTGTCTACTTCTCGTCAGGAGTGAACTAAAGAGTCAAGATTGCCTGAAGTGAACTAAAGGTCGCAGAATCCTGACCTTGGAGCTTTAAACGAACAACTAAAATGGATTAACTAAAATGGAGGATCAGCTTCTTGTTGTATGATGAGCGCCGCAATAATTGCTCCACGCTATTCTGGACAATCAGTGAACGTTACCAAATTTTATCCTTGCTCGTTTCCAGAATGTTGACGCTACTTTGATTTAGACCGAAGCTCCTTGTCAAGTTCGGCTGAAGTACTGTTTTTTTTTTATCACCGTCGTCCAGTGATGGTTTTGATCGCTATGGCCCAGTAACTACCCAAGTAATTATTACACAGTCCGTTTCGTAAAATTTTGCTGGACAGGTCATTACAATCGAGCCGTTGTCAAGAGTCATCTCCGGACTCTGTTGTGTGGGAGAGCTGCTGTCAGATCAGTCAACCGCTGATCTACACTGTCGATTGTTTGGAAAAGCTGACTATCGTTCGTTGCTGATTTCGGAGGGCTGGCCAGTGCTGTACTCTGATCACTATCGTTCCTTGCCGTGTTTCAAGAGCCCGTCCCTGGGTGGCTGTTACATCCAATCGTTCCTTGTCGTGTTTCAAGAGCCCGTCCCTGGGTGGCTGATACGTTCAACCGCTCTTCACTGTCTTGTCGAGCCCAGTCGAGCATTTTTGGTCCTTACGGAATACTGAAGCCGCTTTGTCGATCCTAGTTCAAGCACTCGTGTAACAGAAACCGTGCTTCTCAGTGTCGGCATACAAGGGCATAGACGTCAAGGGGAAGTTGTAGGACTTCATTTTCAATTGGAAAGTTGTTTCAACAGGAGGGGGTAATATAAATAATTTTTTATATATTAGATAGGAAATTATTATATAACGTCTTTTGGGTAATTTAAGACTGGATATTGATAAGAATTGATTGTTTGTTTGCTTGTATAAGTATAAATATTTCAGCTTGGAAGACTCATCACGGCACAATAGAGAAACAGTCTTCTTTTCTTAGTATTTCAGCTGAGCTCAAGACCAAGGAATATGCAGAAGAAGAAGTAGGAATATTGTTTCAAGCTTGATAGAAGTTACAAAGAAGTTAATATGGATTACTTATATGTAGAATTACAACGTATTAGTACATGGTTGGGAGAGTTAAAGATAGCAGTTAGTGAAGTAGAGAATTTTGTGGAAACGTTGAAGAACAGAACGACTAGACAAGACCTTATAGATTTGAGGTAGACTTACAATAGAGTAGGAAAGAATAACAGGAGACAACCACTGCTTAATAAAGACAGAAGACAATATGGCTATTATGACCAAGACCTGATGTATGTGGGGTAAAAGACGGTGAGAACAGACGTAATGGTGAAAGCTCGGACTGGTATAGTTGTTATAAATACAAAAATGGGCGTGAGAGAAACCTTTCAAAGAAATCATGGGCTGGCCCTCTCACAGTGCAAACCGCTAGAAAAAGACGTAACGACTGGTTTGAAAAGAGACAAAGACAATATTTGAAGTCAGGATCGAAGGACAGAGTAGAACACAAAGATAAGAATTCAACGACTCCTAAAGTACTTGCCAATATTAGGATTGAACAGGAAAAGAAGACGACGATATTAGTAAAGAAAATAAACCGAGAGACACAGACGCAGGCAGGTAATACGATAGAAAATAGTACGCAGACTCAGGTAGATGCAGTAGAGAAAAAGGTCCAGGTACAACCAGCCAGCAGGATAACAAAGGGAAGTCAAACTGACTTAATAGAGACTCAGTCAAAACCAACTCACTTGACTAAGGGAGAGACGGTTGAAATTGAGAAAGAGAAACAGACGAGAATCAAAGACGAAAGGAAACCAAAGATGAAAAGTATTGAAGAAAGAAATAGTAGTATGATAGTTAATAAGGTACAACTGAGATGTCAAGTTCCTCAGGTATAGACATGAAATTAATCCCCAAATGGTGTAGAAATATTAGGTGTCAGAGTTCAGGTTACGGAGAAGATATTTCTACCGCCACATATTATGGTAAATACCGTGATGCTGAGACAACTGTGAATACTGATGATTCGGAGAATGAGAGAATTGCACTACGAGCAGATCCCAACTTGAAGCGTGATGTTCCCCCATACGGTGTAGTTGCTGGTGGACGGACGGACAGAGTTTTGGTTAGTGACTCTTTAGAACTAGATACCAGTTTATATGACAGGAAAGTAGGGAAGGCTAAGAGACGAATACCAAGAAAGAGAAAGAAAGTCAGACGTTCTAAAGGCGACTATGGGAATAGGATCGACGTGGCTGCAGTGAACTACTACTATGAATCTGATGAGGGAACTATTATCAGTGTGTCATCTGAAGTATTGGTACAGTAAGTAGATGTATTGGTGAGAGGTCTATAGTAAATAGACAAAGTTATGTTGGACGTAGGAGGGTGGAGATACCGTAGATAACGGTAATAATGATTAAGAAGTTGTAGTGATGCTTGGTACAAATCCAAGGGAAACAATTGGTGTGCCGAGCCACAGTTTCTATTAGTAGATAGATGACTGCTGGTACTTCGAGATAACATTGAGATAGCCGTCACACTGGTAATAGAAAAAATGAGTTGACCTGTAGTTTACAGTGGTTATATTCCAGATATTGTGATGTGGTAGGAGTTGGTTTTGTAAAAGATAAAATGTTGTGAGGGGAGATAATCAATGATTGACTTCTAGAAAAAGTACGGTCATTTATTAATTAGTGACTTTTATTGAGAGAACAGATATTGTTCTAAATTATGAGAATAGTCTGTAGATAACAGATATAGGTATATGTATATACGTATTTTGGCAGTAATGCTTGGCATTGAGTTGTTTTGTTTTATAACAAAATAGGCATGACTTGGGTCATTGGTTCGTATAGAAAGCCAATGTTGTTTGGTCACTTTAAGTAGTTAATTTTATGTGAATTATTTTTTTTGAAAACTTTCTCTTTAGCGAGAAGACAGTTGTTTTTATTGAAATTGAGCTTTCAATGCCTCATACATAAAAAAAAATTTTTTTTGCTTGATTTGGTCCTGTAAAATGATTGTTATTATTTTAGAATAGGATTATTGTGTTCTTAGACTTTTGCGTACAAACTACTGGTCCGTAAAAGAGACCAGTAGTATTAGGTAACAATAGATTAGGATGTATGTTGTATTATTTTAATATATGTTTTTCTTTGAATGAGTTCATACCTTTAATTGATATGAGGGGAAACATAAATGATGTTATAAAAACTTGGGGGGGGGGGGGGGGGGTATGATATCCTGTTGTGATTTTATTTCGCTGTTTTGTATGTTAAATAGTAGTTAATAAAGTTATGTTTAAATTACAGGGTTTTGTCTAGAATAAAGACAATACATGGGGCTTTAATTAGGACCCTTCGTTCAGAAAATAGTAATAAACTACTGTGGACTAGTAGAGAGACACATCATCCTTGTGAATAATGTGTTCATGGGTATATTAGATTGCTGTGATAATCAGCATAATGAGGTTGATATGGTTATGAAGTAGTGGAAACATATACCGGGGATGGTTATGGGAAAGTTTAGAGTTACACTAAAGTCAGCATTGATTGGAAATACATGGATTGGAAGCCATATGGGGGAAGAAAAGATTAATGAATATAGCAGTGGGGTAAATGAGGGGAAAGTTTTGAACATAGTTTCCATGGGGTCAGAAAAGCCATGATATACACGGAATTGCTGGTTTGTACAATAAGAAGATTACCCCAGACAAATAGTAAACATGAATTGAATCCATGTTTGATTAGACACTGTGGATAGCAGTACAATAGTTGTAAGTGTGAGAAATGAACATAGTGGAGACATAATGACATGGGGTTTTTGAGGGTCCGTGATATATGGACTGAGATAAAGTTGATTGCAAGCAGTCACAGACAGGAGTTCAGGGGTAGTATATGGTTGATGTTGATAACGGCATAAATTGATAAGTGGAGGTTTTAGTTGATATGCCCATAATAAATGGACAGTAAGGGGTCGCTGAAATTTTCGGCGAGAGAATTCTGAGTGAGGTATAGGAGAAGATTAGTTATGTGAGGTGATGGAGGAGGTCTTAAGGGATAATAGACCTTTTTAATTGTGTCCTCGGGATATGTTTTGTGGTTGAAGTAAGGTTCAGAGCCATAAAAGTAGTAGTGTCTGTGGAAGTGAATAATATTTTTGATGGTTGGTATTTGATGCTGTAGATAGCAGCGTAAACTGTTACCATAATGAGTGGTACGGTAGAAGATATAATTGTTTTAGACTTTATTACATAAAGTCTCAAATGACATAGGGGGGTAAAGGAGTGTGTGATTTAGCTGAGTGTGGTTTTTGTCTGTAAGAGTTCTAATTCTTCTTTAAATCTCCGGTGCGCACCGATTCTTTGTCTTTCTATCGTGTGAGAGTGATTTCAGTTGATTAAAAGTGGAGAATTAGTGGGGTTGGTGATGACAATAGGGAGTTGGTATCATATATCGTTTGAAATTTTAAGCGGATTGCTTATGAAGAGAAGAAGAAGTATTTAAGAAGACGTGTTATGATGTATTGTATAAAGTTGAGGTTTAAATGTTATTAAGGATATGTAAATATGTTATGTTTTTTTTTGAAGGGCCAGAAACGAAGAAGAAGTGGGTTGAAATATGGCAGGGGAAAGAGTTACGAATAGATTGGTTATTTAAAATAAAGTTGGTTTGGGGAAGATTAGAGGAGTTGTGGAGGTAAGGAAAAGAGAGGGAATAGAATAGGGGGATTGGGAGGAAAGACTTTTTAAAGGAAAAAGTCTTTCTTAAACATAGGGAGGTGTAGCAGAGGGGTAAGTTAGGTGGGCAAAGGCTACAGCACGCTTGAGCATCAGGGTAGAATGGGAAGAAAGATGCTCAAGTCGTGACGTAGTTTGTTGTCAAGTTTCAGTTTACATCTGAACCTAGCCCTAGAAGGCAGGCTGTCAACACGTCTGTATTCTACCATGACTTTGTATCGGCCATAATGTTTAATAAAGCTGATTTATAATTACTACAAGACTCGTTAAGTCATCGTTCCATCCTGCACTGTTATATGTCCTCTAGTCTCTACTTCTGTCTTCTATTTCTATAGCGTCCTCTAGTCTCTACTTCTGTCTTCTACTTCTATGAGCCTTCTCTAGTCTCTACTTCTGTCTTCTACTTCTATGAGCCTTCTCTAGTCTCTACTTCTGTCTTCTACTTCTATGAGTGTCCTCTAGTCTCTACTTCTGTCTTCTACTTCTATGAGTGTCCTCTAGTCTCTACTTCTGTCATCTATTTCTATGAGCCTTCTATAGTCTCTACTTCTGTCTTCTACTTCTATGAGCGTCCTCTAGTCTCTACTTCTGTCTTCTACTTCTATGAGTGTCCTCTAGTCTCTACTTCTGTCATCTATTTCTATGAGCCTTCTATAGTCTCTACTTCTGTCTTCTACTTCTATGAACGTCCTCTAGTCTCTACTTCTTTCTTCCACTTCTTTGAGCGCCAACAATACATGTGATTTTATTTATGATCAGAAACAAGTTGAGCATGTTCTTTGCGTCTTTTTCATAAATCCCACGTCGTTTGGCGTTGATGAGCATTTCTGTCCACAATCTTCGGTCTCTTGTGCTTCCAGTCATGTGTGACACCGTCGATCCTTCATGCCATGTCAAACTGTCCAGCATCTTCTCTCTTGGTCTCACCCTGCTTCTCTGTCCCTCCAACCTTCCTGTTATGACGACATTCTCCCACTCCTCCCTCCCTTTCTCATGACATCATCACCATAATCAAGCGCCATGCCGGCTGGCGTAGGCGTTCATGGCTCTTCACATATCTCGGTCTTTGGTTTTATGGATCAACTCCGCTATTGATATTCCTCCATGCCATCGTCACAATCCATCTAGCATCATTTGTCTTGGTCTGCCTCTGCCTCGTTCGTTCGTTCGAGATTCCCACGGATTCCGTTACATTAGCGGCACCATACCGGAGACACCCTGCACAAATCTACTGCAAACTTCAAAAACCCATATAAATAGCATAATAACGTCGTACACTTTCAGTAAAAAGACACAATAAAGCCACAAACAGATGCCACTCCCGGAAAATGATAATGCAGAACAGGAAAGCAACAACAGTAGGCGATCGATGCCTGACGCGGGCTTCAGCTCGTCGTTGGAACTGAAGCATCAGAAGAACTTGAATGTTTCACGATCAGATGA
This sequence comes from Cepaea nemoralis, assembly GCA_014155875.1. Lineage (NCBI taxonomy): Eukaryota > Metazoa > Mollusca > Gastropoda > Stylommatophora > Helicidae > Cepaea > Cepaea nemoralis. The sequence continues at coordinate 386,805 of JACEFZ010012665.1, read as the reverse complement.
TCAGAATAAATGACAGTGATTAAATGTTGGCACGGCAGCTTGTTGCATACCAAGGCCTGAGGAAGAATCCGAAGCTGATGATTATATGTTATATACAAACTGCGCGGGTGACTGAAGCCGGCCGACGTTCGATAGGGTAGGGGCGGCTAAGAGCTTTAACATTTTAATAAAATATGCGTTTGTTGTTGTGGTGGTGGTGGTGGTTGTGGTGGTGGTGGTGGTGGTTGTGATGGTGCCGGGGTGGTGTAAATATGTCAACTGTACATAGGCAAGAATGGGCTAGCAAGGATGCGGGTCGTTGGAAGGGAGGGGAGGGGGAACTGGGGGACCGAATTGTAGGGAGGGGAGGGGGAACTAGGCGACCGAATTGTAGGGAGGATAATTTAGGAAGGTGGCAGATGGGAGGTAAAATGGCGCGCAGGCAGAGAATGAAGAAAGTATCTCAAGACATAACTTCAAAGAAAGTCTAAAAAGAGAATGAAAGAAATCATTTGCACGCATAATAAGAAAGAAAGAAAGACAGACAGACAGACAGACAGACAGACAAACAGACAGACAGAATCAGAGCAAGACATGCATAAAACGCCTCTGAAATAAATGAAGCAAAACATTTCTAAACAAGCACAATACAATGAGAAGAATATTCTAGCAACAAGAAAAAAAAGGGGTTTAAGGACCACAGTGTAGCCACTGTGATAGATCACTCACAGGGTCCAGACAAAATAAAACGATGCTGCTTCCTGCAATAACAGATAGGACAACAGAGCAACAACAGATAGGACAACATGCCAGCAAACACATAGGACAACTCTGCAGCATCAAATAGGACAACGCAGGTCTGCACGGCCGAAAGGGCAAGAGCGCATATTCTTAGACATTCGTTGTGCTGATGCCTAGATTAGCGGTCCAACCCCTACACCGGACAGCTGGACTAAAATGTTGACCTGTCGTCCTTGACTTGATACGTAAGTTACAAGTACCTCTGAAGTCAGAGTGGGTTCGCCTGATGGCGAGGAACACTGTTAATAGGGAAAGCTAACCCACAAGCAAAATTCAGTCCATCACTACTATAAATAGTGTGTATGGATCAGTCGACTCGACGCGCTATCGAGATCAAGTCGCCTAATCAGTTAACGCAGAGGATGCCTCGCGTTAAAAGTGCCGCGCAAAGACATGCGCTATATGCTGCCGGGAAAAAGAAGACAGAGGCGAGGAAGGCCGCTATGACTGCTGATACCATATCTTCAAGCAGCAGTCCGGCACCTACACCAGCTGAAACCTTTCCCGTCGCAGAAACTATAGCTACAACCAGCAACAGCCGGGAAACCAGCAACACCAAAGAGATGCAGCCTGATATACCAGAAACCTCCACACAGGAGGAAACAGACTACCATTGTAGACTTCACCGGCAAATTTCTACTCAAGCAAACAAGCGTGGGAGAAGCCAAACTGTCGGCGCTACCAACAGACAAGATAATCGGTCTGTTGGAGAACGAGCTGGGAAGACACAGCATCTGCCAGCTGCGCAAGACACCCGATGGAGTAGTGGTCTCCATCACGAAAAACCGAAATGACCACAGCACTGCTACATAAGATCGCACAAGAGGAGAAGAGCACCATACAGCTTCACCACGGCATAGTTCTGGAAGCCACCCGGCACCGCACGACGAAACGATGGGTCATCAGACGAGTCCAGACCCATCACCCAGATGACAAAATCAGGGAGATGCTGCTAGAAGAGAATAAGAAGCTCAAGATTACCAGGACGGAGCGGATCATCGGGAAGAACAACATCCCCTCTACAGTCGTCATTGTTACATCAGAGGACCGAGTGATCCCTCCGTACATCGTATGGGGCGGAAGAGATCAAAGACCAGAGCACTACATACCAAGAGTGCTGCAGTGCTCCAAGTGCCAGAAATTTTGGCACACCCGGGCCACCTGCAAGAGTGATGTGGAGGTGTGCAGGTACTGCTCTGGTCCCCATACCTACAGTCAGTGCCAACAAGCGAAGAAAGACTCAGACTTCAGGAGGCCTAACACCAACAGAAAGTGCGCCAACTGCCTCGGCAACCATGGCGCCAGGTACCTCGGCTGCCCCTGCCACCAAGACAGCAAAGAAACTATGAAGATAGCTATAAAGTCAAACTTGCCATATAAGGAGGCCAGGAGGCAGTACGAGACCACCAACAGACTCACTAAGAATGACAAAGCGCAATTGGAAGGCAACCTGAAGGAGCTGAGAACACAGGTCAAAAACCTCGAAGATAAAAAGGACAAGACGCAAGAAACCCAGATAACGGCCGTTCAGCGCATCCTGGACGAACTGAAGCAAGTCCAGCAGAAGATAGAGCAGGATGTCGCTCGAATGGCTGCCATAAAAACCAACACTGAAATAAACCTGATAGGCATACGAGCGGAAAGAATAAAGACAGAATTCTTGCTAGAGCGAATTCAAGAAGAAAGAAAAAAGATGGAGCTGCTGAAAACACAGAACGAACCGGAGAGCACAGAAGAGGAAACGGCGAGTGAACTGGATGAGGACGACGACCCAGATCAAGAACAAATCAGGCCGGCGATGGCAAGTCGTCCCATACCAAGACCGAGCGATCAAGAAGACACGACAAACCAAAGACGAACAAAAAGAGTCACCGAAGCTCCAAGACGTGTAGGGAAGAGAAACAACAGACGGAACGACGAAGGCTAAAAGCTCCCTGTAGACAAAAGCACCATACGACGGGGTGGGTACACAATAACTCCAGGCCTCAGCAAGTGCGCGACTCTGTCCAGACATGTAAAACTTTATCAAGACTTTATGAACGAAATTAACCAATCAGAAACCAGGAAGCTGAAAACAAGCAACCAAATCTTCGAAAGTTTCAAAACAAGCTACGCAATACAGGGCCCTACTACAAGTAGTTGTCAAAACAGTTAAACGGGACCATTCGTACTGAGGAACGGAACGGAACGGAACGCTTGCGTTCAAAACGAGCAAGCGAAAATAAAAAAAATAGGACAACTCTGCAGCGAACAGGCAGGACATCATGACAGCAACAGATAGAACAACACGACAGCAACAAATAGAACAACACGACAGCAACAGATAGAACAACACGGCAGCAACGGATAGAACAACACGACAGCAACAGATAGAACAACACGGCAGCAACAGATAGAACAACACGACAGCAACAAATAGAACAACACGACAGCAACGGATAGAACAACACGACAGCAACAAATAGAACTCCACGACAGCAACAGATAGAACAACACGACAGCAACAAATAGAACAACACGACAGCAACAGATAGAACAACACGGCAGCAACGGATAGAACAACACGACAGCAACAAATAGAACTCCACGACAGCAACAGATAGAACAACACGGCAGCAACAGATAGAACAACACGACAGCAACAAATAGAACAACACGACAGCAACAGATAGAACAACACGGCAGCAACAGATAGAACAACACGGCAGCAACAGATAGAACAACACGGCAGCAACAGATAAGACAACACGGCAGCAACAGATAGAACAACACGACAGCAACAGATAGAACAACACGGCAGCAACAGATAGAACAACACGGCAGCAACAGATAGAACAACACGGCAGCAACAGATAAGACAACACGGCAGCAACAGATAGAACAACACGACAGCAACAGATAGAACAACACGGCAGCAACAGATAAGACAACACGGCAGCAACAAATAAGACAACACGGCAGCAACAGATAAGACAACACGGCAGCAACAGATAGAACAACACGACAGCAACAGATAGAACAACACGACAGCAACAGATAGAACAACACGACAGCAACATATAGAACAACACGACAGCAACATATAGAACAACACGGCAGCAACAGATAAGACAACACGGCAGCAACAGATAAGACAACACGGCAGCAACAGATAAGACAACACGGCAGCAACAAATAAGACAACACGGCAGCAACAAATAAGACAACACGGCAGCAACAGATAGAACAACACGGCAGCAACAGATAGAACAACACGGCAGCAACATATAGAACAACACGGCAGCAACAGATAAGACAACACGGCAGCAACAAATAAGACAACACGGCAGCAACAGATAAGACAACACGGCAGCAACAGATAAGACAACACGGCAGCAACAAATAAGACAACACGGCAGCAACAAATAAGACAACACGGCAGCAACAGATAGAACAAAACGACAGCAACATATAGAACAACACGGCAGCAACAGATAAGACAACACGGCAGCAACAGATAAGACAACACGGCAGCAACAGATAGAACAACACGGCAGCAACAGATAGAACGACACGACAGCAACAGATAGAACACGACAGTAACAGATAGAACAACACGGCAGCAACGGATAAGACAACACGGCAGCAACAGATAAGACAACACGGCAGCAACAAATAAGACAACACGGCAGCAACAAATAAGACAACACGGCAGCAACAGATAAGACAACACGGCAGCAACAGATAAGACAACACGGCAGCAACAAATAAGACAACACGGCAGCAACAGATAGAACAACACGGCAGCAACAGATAGAACAACACGACAGCAACATATAGAACAACACGGCAGCAACAAATAAGACAACACGGCAGCAACAAATAAGACAACACGGCAGCAACAGATAAGACAACACGGCAGCAACAGATAAGACAACACGGCAGCAACAAATAAGACAACACGGCAGCAACAAATAAGACAACACGGCAGCAACAGATAGAACAAAACGACAGCAACATATAGAACAACACGGCAGCAACAGATAAGACAACACGGCAGCAACAGATAAGACAACACGGCAGCAACAGATAGAACAACACGGCAGCAACAGATAGAACGACACGACAGCAACAGATAGAACACGACAGTAACAGATAGAACAACACGGCAGCAACGGATAAGACAACACGGCAGCAACAGATAAGACAACACGGCAGCAACAAATAAGACAACACGGCAGCAACAAATAAGACAACACGGCAGCAACAGATAAGACAACACGGCAGCAACAGATAAGACAACACGGCAGCAACAAATAAGACAACACGGCAGCAACAAATAAGACAACACGGCAGCAACAGATAGAACAAAACGACAGCAACATATAGAACAACACGGCAGCAACAGATAAGACAACACGGCAGCAACAGATAAGACAACACGGCAGCAACAGATAGAACAACACGGCAGCAACAGATAGAACGACACGACAGCAACAGATAGAACACGACAGTAACAGATAGAACAACACGGCAGCAACGGATAAGACAACACGGCAGCAACAGATAAGACAACACGGCAGCAACAAATAAGACAACACGGCAGCAACAGATAGAACAAAACGACAGCAACATATAGAACAACACGGCAGCAACAGATAAGACAACACGGCAGCAACAGATAAGACAAAACGACAGCAACATATAGAACAACACGACTGCAACAGATAGAACACGACAGTAACAGATAGAACAACACGGCAGCAACGGATAAGACAACACGGCAGCAACGGATAAGACAACACGGCAGCAACAGATAAGACAACACGGCAGCAACAGATAGAAAACGACAGTAACAGATAGAACAACATGGCAGCAACAGATAGAACAACACGGCAGCAACGGATTAGACAACACGACAGCATCAGATAGAACATCACGGCAGCAACAGATAGAACAACACGACAGCAACAGATAGAACAACACGGCAGCAACGGATTAAACAACAACGCAGCATCAGATAGAACAACACGGCTGCAACGGATAAGACAACACGGCAGCAACAGATAGAACAACACGGCAGCAACAGGCAGAACAAGACAGCAACAGATAGAACAACACGGCAGCAACAGATAAGATAACATGGCAGCAACAGATAAGATAACACGGCAGCAACAGATAGAACAACACGACAGCAACGGATAAGATAACACGGCAGCAACAGATAGAACAACACGGCAGCAACAGATAGAACAACACGGCAGCAACAGATAGAACAACACGGCAGCAACGGATAAGACAACACGGCAGCAACAGATAAGACAACACGACAGCAACATATAGAACAACACGGCAGCAACAGATAGAACGAAACGGCAGCAACAGATAGAACAATACGACAGCAACAGATAGAACGACACGGCAGCAACAGATAGAACAACAAGGCAGCAACAGATAGAACGACACGGCAGCAACAGATAGAACAACACGGCAGCAACAGATAGAACAACACGACAGCAACAGATAGAACAACACGGCAGCAACGGATAGAACAACACGACAGCAACAGATAGAACATCACGGCAGCAACGAATAAGACAACACGGCAGCAACAGATAGAACATCACGGCAGCAACGGATAAGACAACACGGCAGCAACAGATAGAACAACACGGCAGCAACAAATAGAACATCACGGCAGCAACAGATAGAACAACACGGCAGCAACAGACAGAACAACACGGCAGCAACAGATAGAACAACACGGCAGCAACAAATAGAACATCACGGCAGCAACAGATAGAACAACACGGCAGCAACAGACAGAACAACACGGCAGCAACAGACAGAACAACACGGCAGCAACAGATAGAACAACACGGCAGCAACAGATATAACAACTCGGCAGCAACGGATAAGACAACACGACAGCAACAGATAGAACATCACGGCAGCAACGAATAAGACAACACGGCAGCAACAGATAGAACACGGCAGCAACAGATAGAACAACACGGCAGCAACAGATAGAACAACACGGCAGCAACAGATAGAACATCACGGCAGCAACGGATAAGACAACACGGCAGCAACGGATAAGACAACACGACAGCAACATATAGAACAACACGACAGCAACAGATAGAACAACACGGCAGCAACAGATAGAACGACACGGCAGCAACAGATAGAACAACACGACAGCATCATATAGAACATCACGGCAGCAATAGAGAGAACAACATGGCAGCAACAGATAAAACAACACGGCAGCAACGGATTAGACAACACGACAGCATCAGATAGAACATCACGGCAGCAACAGATAGAACAACACGACAGCAACAGATAGAACAACACGACAGCAACAGATAGAACAACACGGCAGCAACGGATTAAACAACAACGCAGCATCAGATAGAACAACACGGCTGCAACGGATAAGAACACGGCAGCAACAGACAGAACAACACGGCAGCAACGGATACGACAACACGGCAGAAACAGATAGAACAACACGGCAGCAACAGACAGAACAAGACAGCAACAGATAGAACAACATGGCAGCAACAGATAAGATAACACGGCAGCAACAGATAGAACAACACGGCAGCAACGGATAAGACAACACGGCAGCAACGGATAAGATAACACGGCAGCAACAGATAGAACAACACGGCAGCAACGGATAAGACAACACGACAGCAACATATAGAACAACACGGCAGCAACAGATAGAACAACACGGCAGCAACGGATAAGACAACACGGCAGCAACAGATAAGATAACACGGCAGCAACAGATAGAACAACACGGCAGCAACGGATAAGACAACACGACAGCAACATATAGAACAACACGGCAGCAACAGATAGAACGACACGGCAGCAACAGATAGAACAATGCGGCAGCAACAGATAGAACAACACGGCAGCAACAGATAGAACAACACGGCAGCAACAGATAGAACATCACGGCAGCAACATATAGAACAACACGGCAGCAACAGATAGAACAACACGGCAGCAACAGATAGAACAACACGGCAGCAACAGATAGAACAACACGGCAGCAACAGATAGAACAACACGGCAGCAACAGATAGAACAACACGGCAGCAACAGATAGAACAACACGACAGCAACAGATAGAACAACACGGCAGCAACAGATAGAACAATACGGCAGCAACAGATAGAACAACACGACAGCAACGGATAAGACAACACGACAGCAACAGATAGAACATCACGACAGCAACAGATAGAACAACACGACAGCAACGGATAAGACAACACGGCAGCAACGGATAAGACAACACGACAGCAACATATAGAACAACACGGCAGCAACAGATAGAACGACACGGCAGCAACAGATAGAACGACACGACAGCAACAGATAGAACAACACGGCAGCAACAGATAGAACAACACGGCAGCAACAGATAGAACAACACGGCAGCAACAGATAGAACAACACGGCAGCAACAGATAGAACAACACGGCAGCAACAGATAGAACATCACGACAGCAACAGATAGAACAACACGGCAGCAACAGATAGAACAACACGACAGCAACAGATAGAACAACACGGCAGCAACAGATAGAACAACACGGCAGCAACAGATAGAAAATCACGGCAGCAACAGATAGAACAACACGGCAGCAACAGATAGAACAACACGGCAGCAACAGATAGAAAATCACGGCAGCAACAGATAGAAAATCACGGCAGCAACAGATAGAAAATCACGGCAGCAACAGATAGAAAATCACGGCAGCAACAGATAGAACACGGCAGCAACAGATAGAACAACACGGCAGCAACAGATAGAACAACACGGCAGCAACAGATAGAACATCACGGCAGCAACAGATAGAACAACACGGCAGCAACAGATAGAACAACACGGCAGCAACAGATAGAAAATCACGGCAGCAACAGATAGAAAATCACGGCAGCAACAGATAGAAAATCACGGCAGCAACAGATAGAAAATCACGGCAGCAACAGATAGAACACGGCAGCAACAGATAGAACAACACGGCAGCAACAGATAGAACATCACGACAGCAACAGATAGAACATCACGGCAGCAACAGATAGAACAACACGGCAGCAACAGATAGAACATCACGGCAGCAACAGATAGAACACGGCAGCAACAGATAGAAAATCACGGCAGCAACAGATAGAACTTCACGGCAGCAACAGATAGAACACGGCAGCAACAGATAGAACAACACGGCAGCAACAGATTGAACAACATGGCAGCAACAGATAGAACAACACCGCAGCAACAGATAGAACATCACGGAAGCACAGATAGAACTACACGGCAGCAACAGATAGACCAACACGGTAGCAACAGATAGAACAACATGGCAGCAACAGATAAACAACACGACAGAACAACAAGCATGTGTGTTAATTTGCAAAACAGCAACAAACTCCATAAATCATGTGCCATGCCGATAAGCGTGTCTGGTCATGTTTTGCCATCTCACTCGATCACCAGAGTTGTGGATCAGCTCCGTGTTCCTGTCTCGACCATGCCACGTGGCGAAGCCATCCAGGTATTTACTTCTCGGTCTTCCCCTTGGTCTCTTCCCTTCGATCTTGCCAGTCATCACCAAGTTCTCCAAGTCATGTCTTCTCATAACATGCCAAACAATTGTTGACTGTCTGCGTCTAATGTTTCTAATCAGTTTACACTCTTCATTTGTTTCTTGAAGGACTTATTCACTGGTTTTTCTGTCTGTCCATGGTATTCTTTGCATTTTCCTCACATTTCCACAGCCATCAGCTGCTTTTCAACTTGCGTGCTCATTGTCCACGCTTCACATTCATACAAATATACGGGCTCTATGTAGCACTTCACCACTCTTTTTTCTCGTTTCAATTGATATCTTTTTATTGGTCAGTATGTTTTTTTATCTTGCAAAAGGCAACCTTCGCTAAGGCAATTCTTGTTCTAATCTCTTCAAGGCATCTCCCACAAGATGTTATGACTGTTCCGAGATAACTGTACAGATTCACTTGCTTAAGAATATGCCAATTTACTCGTATATCACATTGTGTTATTTCCTTCTTCCCAGTGACGACCATAATCTGCGTCTTCTTACAATTTAATTCTAACCCTAGTTGTTCACTGTGTGCAACAACCGCATCTACTAAATGTTGCAGGTCCTGTTCATTGTCTGCAATCAAGACTGTATCATCTGCATATCAAATGTTATTGATGTATCGTCCCCCAATGTTGATTCCATCCATATCTTCTATATTTCAGAAAATATTTTCACGGTACAGGGAGGGAAAAAATATCTGGAGACATTACACATCCCAGTCTCACACCTCTTTTTTAGGCTGATATTGACCTACTTCATTATCAATTCTTATGGCAGCTTGTTGTTTCCAATATATGTTTTTTTACAAGTCTCAAGTCTTTTCCATTAATTTGTGGATCTTCAAGCATCGTTATCATGTTGACATGTATTGTTTTATCTAAAGCCTTTGTGTAGTCAATAGAGCAGAGATGTAGATCTTTGTTTACTTCTACAGAACGTTCAATTCATCTCAGCATATACGCATCATTTACTGTACCCTTGCCTTCTACAAACCCACATTGTTCTTCTCCTATTTCAGGTTGTATTTTCTTCCTAACTCTTTGCATGATAATTCTCAGCAAAAAGGTTGAGAGAGAGACAAACGAGAACGAGAGAGAGAGAGAGAGAGAGAGAGAGAGAGAGAGAGAGAGAGAGAGAGAGAGAGAGAGAGAGAGAGAGAGAGAGAGAGAGAGAGAGAGAGAGAGAGACGATAACGAGAGAGAAGAAAGTGGGGGAAGAAAGAGAGGGGGTAAGAGAGGGGAGAAAGTGTCGTAGTGAAATGAGGAGATCGGCGTTACTGAAAGGTTTAATACGATTAAACTGACTCTGTTGGCCGCGAAGTAGTGGGTTCATTCGACACACCTGCCAATGAACGTAATTACTGAGTTCATGTCCTTGACATGGGGACGTTAATTACAAGCACCCCTACCTCGGAGAACCATGGACACTAGCGAGGGACACTGGTAATAGGGAAAGTCAGCTCTGACGCGAAATCAGTCCAGTGCACTGACCTGTAGTAGCATCTGTGTGCGTGGAGTATACTGCTGTACAAACAAAGCGAAAGAGCGAGTGCACTGAAAAGAGGCTGTGAAAACACCCAGGTAACTTCTGACAGCCGACCCATAAATGCGGCGACGATGATACTGAAATAAGTTGGAACGACAATTTCCTAATGCCCTCCAGACGAATGCCAGCGGAAGGAAATGCTGTTAAAGAGATGAGCTTTATCGACTGGAGAGACTGGTGATGTCTCCTCCTGTCTGAAGTGCCAAACTGTGATATGTTTCATCGATCCACACGGAGGGTTTAGCCGACTAGCGCCTGCAGCATTCTCAGCATCCGATGTCGGCAAAGCTATCGAGAAAGCGTTGCCTTCGGGGTGCAGATCTGAAGTACCTTAGTGCTGGTCTCATTTCCTGCAGCTGTAACTTCTCTTTTGCTTCAGGCTATAGTAGGAGAGACAAGACTCGTCTTGGGACGAGGGGCGCGTGTTTCTCTCTCTCTCTCTCTCTCTCTCTCTCTCTCTCTCTCTCTCTTTCCCCCACCCCACCCCTCACACACATATCCATCCAGCCATATTTTTTTTGTTGCATATCCTTTACAGGACATCGCTGTCAACATCAGCATCTTTCAGCCGATTGTTGATTTTTGGCAAGATTACGCTCAGTAGTTTGCCATTGATTTCTGAGCGACCGGTTCACATACACCGCAAATTACCAACGCTACGAGAACCGCTACCGAGACCGAGATCTGTGGGTAGCCATGAACGCCTTAGAAAGCTGACTTGATGATGATCTACTAAACTAGAAGAACAACTGGACCCCCATCCAGGAGAAAACCAACTATCGAAGAATTAACTAACCAGAACAACGGCTAAATCCCATTCAAGAAAAGAAAAAAACCATCCGTGTATCCACTAAATTAGAACAACGGCTAAAACGCTCACAAGAATAAAATCAAACCGTACATGTATCCACTAAACTAGAACAACGGCTAAATCCCATACATTACATTAGTAAAACCAAACCATCCGTGTATCCACTAAATTAGAACAATGGATAAATCCCATTCAAGAATAAAACTAAACCATCCATATATCCACTAAACTAGAACGGCTAAATCCCACGCCAGAATAAAAACCATGCATCCACTCAAACTAAAGCACCGACTCATCAGGTAAATCCCGCAGCCGTGCCACGCGTACGGCGCCCACGCTTATCGTGGTAGTTTATTTTATGACAGTCATTTTATACCACAATATGACCCACTATCCGCCGACCCACCTACCCCCTCCCAGACCATACCTGGGCCCATACAGCTGCTATAAGGATTCGGTGAGTCACTTCAGCTCATGTAAACAGAAAAACAAGTGTATAAATCAATAATACTTTAGCTGAAATGCTAAAACACATAGTTCGAATATGGAACATCTGTTGTCCCAACAGTAATTTCAAATTTCCTTATCAGCCATCTTAGAACTCACGGCTCCATACTTTCAACCCCACTGGATGAAATGAATGGTCATAATCATTCTTGAAGGACAAACAACAACAACAACAACAACAACACAACAACAACAACAACAACAACAACAACAACAACAACAACAACAACAACAACAACAACAATTTCAAATTTATAACGAACTCTTTTTGTTTGCATAAAGCCGGCTGGAGTCGCATAATTGCTAACGTCTCATTATATCTGAGCAATCGTTTATTGTTCGTCGAATACAGTATTACGAAACGATTTTTCTTTGTTCACGTTACGATCACATTTTATTAAGTACTAGCTGACCCGGCCCGGCTTCGCCCAGCTCCTGGCGGGGATTTATCTATCCGTCTGTCTGTCTGTCTGTCTGACCCGGCCCGACTTCGCCCAGCTCCTGGTGGGGAGCATCTCATTTAATTCATATAATTATTGATTGATTGATTGATTTAGGAATCGACATCACAGCATTCGGGGCATTCCCATGCGTGCTCCGTCCCCATCCTCAGCAGCCAGTGAAGAGTTCCAACACTAATAGTACCAGTAGCAATCTGATTATAAGTCCGACTCGCCTTTCCTTTGAGTGTTTAGCGTCGGCCAGATCCCTTCGTCACTCCTCGTTGTCTCATTCTTGCCAGACCATGGTAATCCATTTGCTCCTCCGAGGTGTGCACGTGCTCCCACAAGGCCGCAACCACCTCTGCCTTGTCATGTATCAATACTCCACCAAGTTCTGCAGAGCCTGCCAATCTGTCCGCCTGTTCATTTCCCATTAAACAATGCAACAATCTATATATAAAATATATAGTAATGATATTAAAAGTTATGCCCCTTGAAATAACTTTTCTTAAGTTAAGTCCCCTCGCTATATATAAATGATAATGTAAATTTAAATATTAAATTTTAGTAAGTAAATATCTGATTGTACACTAACAAACTATGACAGTTAGCTGCACGGGAATGGAAAAAATTACATGTAGAAAATTTCATCTCAATCGGATGGACCGTTATCGAACGCATCAAATACATCCCTATACACATACATACATCGTCTTTCATATATATAGATTGAGAAATCGACGTCCCCCGATGGTTTTCCACCTTGTCGTGGTGGGGGAGCTTGAGTTTCTCAATGACCCTGAGAGCTATGCCGACGGTAGCGTAGCTACCAGCAGGGCCTCCCAAGCCGAACAGGTCAAAGGGTAGAGAACAGACAAAGAGAAACACCCTGGTCCTCCAGGTTGGCGGTTGAAGCGCGGGGTTAACAACCCCACCTTTGTAAAAACCATTGTGTTACGAAACAGACATGAGCCTCGGATTCGGACTGACTTATTAGGACGAACACGGTGGAGAGATAATATATATACAGATCTACAAGCACCTGGAATCAACGACTGGCAAGAGAAAGTCAACCAGAGAGACGAATGGAGACGGATTGTATCTGCAGCATAGAACCTCAATGGCTCGGAACGCTGAAGAAGAAGAAGAAGAAGAAGAAGAAGAAGAAGAAGAAGAAGAAGAAGAAGAAGAAGAAGAAGAGAAGAAGAAGAAGAAGAAGAAGAAGAAGCTGAGCAATCTACGATGGCGGCCTTTTGAGTGCACAGAGATTGCTGAAGGCTGATTAATTAACTATTCCACCCACACTGGTATTGATTGATTGATTGACTGATTTAGGAACCGACATCACAGCATTTGGGGCATTCCCATAAGCGCTCCGTCCCCATCCTTAGCAGCCAGCGAAGAGTTCCAACACTAATAGTACCAAAATATTACCCACACTGGTATATGTTCGGCTACTCGATTTCCTAATTGAATGCCATGCTACCTATGTATGTTGTCTGGCACTCACACTGGAATTGATAAACACAGTTTGATTTGGTGTACGGAGCCAATGCTTCTTTTACAGATGGGGTAGGTATTGGAGTGATTTTTATATCTGATCACTGGTTTAGCAGCGAAGAGTGTTTGGCTTACTGCTGTTTTAAGTCGATTGTGTGAGTTGTTTCAGCCGTCTCATCCAAATGTCAGCTGAAGAAACACTTGAAGTTTGGGAACCGATGATTCTGTGGGGTTGGGTTTGAGTGGCTGGTAGTGACGTTTGATGAAGTCGACTGGATATGGGTGTCATCGGAGCAAAACAAGTGTGTACTTGCAGCAAGTGTCTCACTTAGTGGCAACTCTTGGGTCAAGGGTTGATTAGACGTGATGTTTCCATCTAGGGATACTTTTCCCCTGTGGGGATGATGTTTCCCTCTAGTGATGATGTTTCCCTCTGGGGATGATATTTCCTTAAGGGATGATGTTTCCCTCTTGGGATGATGTTTCATTCTGGGGATGATGTTTCCATTTAGCGATGATGTTTCCCTCTAGCGATATTTCCCTCTGGCGAAGATATTTCCTTCTGGAGATGATGTTTTCGTCTGGCGATGATGTTTCCCTCTGGCGATTCTGGCATTAATGTTTCCGTCTGGGGATTACGATTCCCTCTGTGGATGATATTTCCGTCTAGGGATGATGTTTCCGTCTAGGGATGATGTTTACCTCTAGGAATGATGTTTACCTCTAGGGATGATGTTTCCCTCTGGGATGATATTTCCCTATAGGGATGATGTTTCCCTCTTGGAGTCTACAGTCAATGAGATACCTACATCACGTGGAAGCAACATGATAAGCTTAGGCCTACTCTCAGCTAGTCCACACATGCTGTGCTGAAGCACGGTCTAGATATAACCTAATATACCTCTCTGCTGAATGTAAAGTTCCAGCACCTATCTTTAACACCCCGCTGGTTTCTGAGCCTGGAAAGGTGAAGCTGAGCTATGCACCACAATCCCCCGTAGAGATCAATCAATCAGGTGCCGCCTCCACAATGAAGGTTGGCTGCAATGGATCTCAAACACTGTATGTCTCTCGCCTTGATTGTACATTCTGTCAGCCTACTGTTTGTCCATCACTTGATGTTATCTTCCCACTTATATCGTTGTCTGCTTCTTGCTCACTTGCCTCCAACCTTGCCCTCCAGTATGGTTTTTAATAAGAGTTTTATATCTTTTAACGTGGCCGAAATATCCCATTTGCCTCTTTTTTGTTTTAGTTCTTTCATCTCTTTTCATCCCGTTTTTCTAGAACCTCTATACTTGATTATGTTTCCATGAAATACGACGTATTCTTTTGTATATGTACATCCCCGGGGCCTCTGTTCGACTTTCTAATTGCTTGTTCATTGTCCCCGTGGAAATACCGCCCCGGAAGCCTTACTTTGAAAGATGTAAACCCCTTTCAGAGCTCATTCATTCATTCATTCAGTAGCATGTCCTTTGCAGAACCTCGCTCCCACAATAAACATCGCGAAAACCTCTCGATCATAAGCAAGCTGTCCCGCGTCCCATACACCCATCTGGAGATCATCCGTCACATCCTGCACACATCTTCTTTTGGCCTTCCTCTTCCTCTCTTCCTAGGCATATACCCCTAACCCTCCATTATTGTTCTCTCCAAACTTTTGTGACGTTGCAAGTGACCAAGATATTTCAATTTTCTTTGTTTTATCATCTTTAATAGTCAACCTTCTTCAATAGTCAGCTCTTGAAGTATGGATGCATTTTTCTTTTCTTTATCCAAGATATTCTTAGAACTCGTCTATAACATTTATATTCAAAGGCATGCATGCGCTGTTCAGCTTGTTTAGTAAGTGTCCAGGTCTCACAGGTGTATGTAGGAATGGGAAAGATGCATGCTTTTAAAAATATAATTTTTATAGTTCTATCTGTCCGACACCACAATTTATTCAGTTGTTTTAGTCTTTGAAGAGCAATAGATATTCGTCTTTTAATTTATTTCATTGTGTCACCATGTTGGTAATCAATGACCCAAGATATTCGAAATTTTCCATAACCTTCCAATTTTTCCGCATTATCATATATTTCTTTCTCTGTGGTAGTTTTATCTGTATGCATTATCTTTGGTTTTGCTATGTTAAGATATAAGCTGTAATTTCCACTATTCAATTGAGTTGAGGTTATTAGGATTTACATACCATTCTGTGTTGTGGATAGCAATACTGTATCATCAGCATATCGAATCTCTGGTATGTCATGACCACCAATATTTAGGGAATCATATTGCTCCCTGTTTATACCATCCTCTGACATTTCTCATTATATTTTTGGCGTACAGGTTAAACAAATAGGGGGACAGCTCAAAGCCCAGGCGACATAAATGTCAATGCACTGGACTTCCAAGTCTTTCAAAGGATTAATAAGCAGCCAACGTGGCGTATCTATAGCACCATCTCTTGGTAGGACAGAATTGTAAGAGGCTTGTCAAAAGTCTTTTCCCTGGCTATGGCGGAGTAACAAAAGAAAGTTGAAACCAGGCACATTCAAAGCTCCTCATATTTTGCACTGAACAGTATGCATTTCTATCTTTAGTGTGTTTTCCCCGTTA
>JACEFZ010012665.1:292500-367500 GCA_014155875.1 Cepaea nemoralis | reverse complement strand
CAAACAAGACAACCCACCCAAGGGTATCTAGCACACAGGACTGAACTTACCCAACACTGCTGCGCTTTCAGCAGGCAACAGACCTATATGTCCACAACCCAGGCTAGTCTGGTCCTTGGTGCAGAGATCCAGGAGCATCGGCTGTACAAAAAGCAGCTGTCATCAACTCCAACCATCACGCCACCAGCGAGCATTAAACCGATGCCTCTCTGCTGGCAAGCTAAAGAACTATCCAATGTGTAACCACGGCTCCTTATATCCAAAGGTTGGAGATGTCCAAGACAATAGCCCCAGACGAACACGATGAATCCCAAATCAATTCCTCGTCCAGCAGGCAGGAATCGCAAATGTTCAAGACACTACCACAGATGAACAACGCGGCTTTTCTCCCGTCCAGAAGGCGTGTTTCATAGTTGTCTAAGTCACCATCCAAGACGTATTTCAGAGCTGCTTAAGACACTATCAGCAAATGGGCACAATCTACCATTACAATGTTCCGCTCAGCAGGCATGGAACAAACTTCCGAGGACACTACCAACAGACAAACATAATCATTCCATTACCATAGTTTTTCCTTCTTCAGAAAGGGTGAATCAAATTTCTCTAAGGCTAAAATCAGATTTCACCGATACGTGAATCAGATTTCTCCAACATGTGAATAATATTTCTCCAATACGTGAATCAGATTTCTCCAAGGCGTGACATGAGTTCTCCAAGACACTAACAACAACATGAACGCAAGACATCACTTTCACGTATAGCATGCTCAGGTCAGATTTGTCTAAGACACTCGCAGCTAACGAAAGTAACCAATCCAACATCAATTACCAGACGTGAAGAAATAATGGTCAATAACCTCAGGCGTGAAGGAATAATGATCAATTACCCCAGGCGTAAAGGAATACTGGTCAATTACCCCAGGCGTGAAGGAATAATGATCAATTACTTTACTAGTTACACCAATAGTCACATGACTACTTTACTAGTTACCCCAATCGTCACTTACTTTACTAGTTACCTCAATCTTCACTTGCTTACTTTACTAGTTACCCCAATCGTTACTTACTTTACTAGTTACCTCAATCTTCACTTGCTTTACTAGTTAACCCAATCGTCACTTGCTTACTTTACTAGTTGCCCCAATCGTCTATTGCTTACTTTACTAGTTACCCCAATCGTCACTTACTTCACTAGTTACCCCAATTGTCACTTGCTTACTTTACTAGTTACCCCAATCGTCACTTACTTTACTAGTTACCCCAATCGTCACTTACTTTACTAGTTACCCCAATCGTCACTTACTTTACTAGTTACCCCAATCGTCACTTACTTTACTAGTTACCCCAATCGTCACTTGCTTACTTTACTAGTTACCCCAATCGTCACTTACTTTACTAGTTACCCCAATTGTCACTTGCTTACTTTACTAGTTACCCCAATCGTCACTTGCTTACTTTACTAGTTACCCCAATCGTCACTTACTTTACTAGTTACCCCAATTGTCACTTGCTTACTTTACTAGTCACCCCAATCGTCACTTACTTTACTAGTTACCCCAATCGCCACTTGCTTACTTTACTAGTTACCCCAATCGTCACTTACTTTGCTAGTTACCCCAATCGTCAAATGCTTACTTTACTAGTTACCCCAATCGTCACTTGCTTACTTTACTAGTTGCCCCAATCGTCACTTGCTTACTTTACTAGTTACCCCAATCGTCACTTGCTTACTTTACTAGTTACCCCAATCGTCACTTGCTTACTTTACTAGTTACCCCAATCGTCACTTGCTTACTTTACTAACCCCAATCGTCACTTACTTTGCTAGTTACCCCAATCATCACTTACTTTACTAGTTACTCCAATCACCACTTGCTTACTTTACTAATTACCCCAATCGTATATGATGTATGTGTGGAGGGAGTGTGTGTAGGGGGCGTGTGTGTAGGTTGGAGGGGGATGCATGTGTCGGTAGGGAGATGTGTATGGGTGGGGGTTAAGGGTGTGAGTGAGGGATTTGCTGGTAGGTGGGGGATGTATTGGTGGGTGGGGAAATGTGTGGGGGATGTGTGTGGGGGATGTGTGTGGGGGTATTGGGGTGTGTGTAGAGATGAGGGATGTGTGTGTGGGTGGAGATGTTTGGGTGGATAGTAGGAAGTGTGTGGGTATTGGTGGGTGGGGGGTTGTGTGGGTTGGTGGATGGGGACTGCTTATGTGGGTGGGTGCAGGGTGTGTTGATTGGTGGGGGATGTATGTGGGTGGGGGTGTGTGGTTGGGGAATGATGTGCGTAATTATTTACCCATAAAAGAAAACTGATATGCAGGTGTAGATCCCGTCCATCCTTATGAAATATATGGTAAAACTTATTGCTGGAAATGCATGTAAGTCCTCACTGTTGATAATCCCGACTCTCTCTCCCTCTCTCTCTCTCTCTCTCTCTCTCTCTCTCTCTCTCTCTCTCTCTCTCTCTGTGTGAGGGGTATGTGTGTGTGTGGTTGGAGGGTGTGTGGGTGGGTGGAGCATGTGTGTGTGGTTGAGCTTGAGTGGATTGGGGTATGTGTGAGTGGGTGAAAAGATGCCTGTGGGTGAGTGAGGGATGTGTGTGAGATGTCTGGGTTGGTGGCGGGATCTGTGAGTGGTGGAGGGATGAGTGGGGGATGTGTGGTGAGTGGGGGATGTGTGGTGGGTGGGGGATGTGTGAGTATGGGTGGGTGATGTGTGAGTAGGTGAGGGATGTGTGTGTGGGTTGGTGAGGGATGTGTGTGTGGGTTGGTGCGGCATGTGTGTGTGTGGGAGGGGGATGTGTCACATAACATGAGAATATGCATTGTTTATGCTTATAAAATTAATTTGACAATGTTTTTTTTCCTATGTGAATGCATGATGCACTGTTGAAGAACGAAAGATGAGTGATTGGAAGGGCCAAATGTAAGACGGGCCTACGCGCCCAATTTGTTACCCTTTGAAAATAAAGATCAATGCAATTCAATTCTCTCTCCAGCGAAGCAGAATACACTTCTTAACAAACGTGTATTGTCAGTCCCGACTCCGACTCTCTCTCTCTCTCTCTCTCTCTCTCTCTCTCTCTCTCTCTCTCTCTCTCTCTCTCTCTCTCTCTCTCTCTCTCTCTCTCTCTCTCTGCTTTTCCCTCCTGTCCCTCTCTCTTTCGCTCTCAACTCCCAGTCTTCTCTCTCTCTCTCTCTCTCTCTCTCACACACACACACACACACACACACACACACACACACACACACACACACACACACACACACACACACAAACTTAAACACCACTAGTCAGCCGCGACAAGAACACAATACTTCCGCACCTCGTTTCCGCCATCTTAAAAGATAAGTGATTTCATGTTATCACATACTTGACGATTCAGAAACACGTGCACTCTTTAATGGAAGACATAGATCGATAGGCCGGCGGCTGATGCCGAGATACCCACGCCGACAGTAGCAAGCGTCCACAGCCGTGCCTGAGCACGCCATCCTGTGAGTAACCCAATCAATACTTCCCCAATCTTACAAGGCAGGCCTTGACCTGAGGCTCGCTGTATATTGCAGGCTGTATCACACCAGCCTACAACTATCACATCAGCCTCCAAATAGGGCTAGGGCACTACGCTACAAGTATGACACCAGCCTACAAGTACGGCTACAAGTATGACACCAGCCTACAACTATCACATCAGCCTACAAGTACGGCTACAAGTATGACACCAGCCTACAACTATCACATCAGCCTCCAAATAGGGCTAGGGCACTACGCTACAAGTATGACACCAGCCTACAAGTACGGCTACAGGTATGACACCAGCCTACAAGTACGGCTACAAGTATGACACCAGCCTACAACTATCACATCAGCCTCCAAATAGGGCTAGGGCACTACGCTACAAGTATGACACCAGCCTACAAGTACGGCTACAAGTATGACACCAGCCTACAACTATCACATCAGCCTACAAGTACGGCTACAAGTATCACACCAGCCTACAAGTATGGCTACAAGTATTACACCAGCCTACAAGTATGGCTACAAGTATGACACCAGCCTACAAGTACGGCTACAAGTATGACACCAGCCTACAAC
Source organism: Cepaea nemoralis (assembly GCA_014155875.1). Classification (NCBI taxonomy): domain Eukaryota; kingdom Metazoa; phylum Mollusca; class Gastropoda; order Stylommatophora; family Helicidae; genus Cepaea; species Cepaea nemoralis. The sequence continues at coordinate 363,399 of JACEFZ010012665.1, read as the reverse complement.
TATCACATCAGCCTACAAGTACGGCTACAAGTATCACACAAGCCTACAAGTACGGCTACAAGTATCACACCAGCCTACAAGTACGGCTACAAGTATCACACCAGCCTACGGCTACTAGTATCACACCAGCCTACAAGTACGGCTACAAGTATGACATCAGCCTACAAGTACGGCTACAAGTATCACACCAGCCTACAAGTACGGCTACAAGTATGACATCAGCCTACAAGTACGGCTACAAGTATGACACTAGCCTACAAGTACGGCTACAAGTATCACACCAGCCTACAAGTACAGCTACAAGTATCACACCAGCCTACAAGTACGGCTACAAGTATGACACCAGTCTACAAGTACGGCTACAAGTATGACACCAGTCTACAAGTATGACACCAGTCTACAAGTATGACACCAGCCTACAAGTACAGCTACAAGTATCACACCAGCCTACGGCTACAAGTATCACACCAGCCTACAAGTACGGCTACAAGTATGACACCAGTCTACAAGTACGGCTACAAGTATGACACCAGTCTACAAGTATGACACCAGTCTACAAGTATGACATCAGCCTACAAGTATGACACCAGCCTACAAGTACGGCTACAAGTATGACACCAGTCTACAAGTATGACACCAGCCTACAAGTATGACACCAGCCTACAAGTATGACACCAGCCTACAAGTATGACACCAGCCTACAAGTACGGCTACAAGTATGACACCAGTCTACAAGTATGACACCAGGCTACAAGTATGACACCAGTCTACAAGTATGACACCAGCCTACAAGTATGACACCAGCCTACAAGTATCACATCAGCCTACAAGTACGGCTACAAGTATGACACCAGTCTACAAGTACGGCTACAAGTATGACACCAGTCTACAAGTATGACACCAGTCTACAAGTATGACACCAGCCTACAAGTACAGCTACAAGTATCACACCAGCCTACGGCTACAAGTATGACACCACCCTACAAGTACGGCTACAAGTATGACACCAGTCTACAAGTACGGCTACAAGTATGACACCAGTCTACAAGTATGACACCAGTCTACAAGTATGACACTAGCCTACAAGTATGACACCAGCCTACAAGTACGTCTACAAGTATGACACCAGTCTACAAGTATGACACCAGCCTACAAGTACGGCTACAAGTATGACACCAGCCTACAAGTACGGCTACAAGTATGACACCAGTCTACAAGTATGACACCAGCCTACAAGTATGACACCAGCCTACAAGTATGACACCAGCCTACAAGTATGACACCAGCCTACAAGTACGTCTACAAGTATGACACCAGCCTACAAGTACGTCTACAAGTATGACACCAGTCTACAAGTATGACACCAGCCTACAAGTATGACACTAGCCTACAAGTATGACACCAGTCTACAAGTATGACACTAGCCTACAAGTATGACACCAGCCTACAAGTACGTCTACAAGTATGACACCAGTCTACAAGTATGACACCAGCCTACAAGTACGGCTACAAGTATGACACCAGCCTACAAGTACGGCTACAAGTATGACACCAGTCTACAAGTATGGACACCAGCCTCCACAGTATCGACACCAAGCACTACAAGTATGACACCAGCCTACAAGTATGACACCAGCCATACGACGTACGGTCTACAAGTATGACTAACCAAGGCCTAACAAGTAATGACACCAGCCTATACAAGTCCGTCTACAAGTATGACACCCGTCTTACAAGTATGACACCAGCCTACACGTACGGCTTCACCAAGTATGTCCAACAGTCTACAAGTAATGACACCAGTCCTACCAGTATGTACACCAGGCCTCACAAGTATGCATACCAGCCTACAAGTATAGACACACCAGTCTACAAGTATGGACACCAGCCTACAAGTATGGACACCAGTCTAATCAAGTCTAGACACCAGCGCCTAGCAAGTATGACAACCAGCCATACAAGTACGGCGTACAAGTATGACACCAGGCCTTATACAAGTACGGCTACAAGTCTGACACCAGCCTACAAGTCACGGCTACTGAAGTATGACACCAGCTACAAGTATGACACCAGCCTACAAGTATGGCTACAAGTATGACACCAGCCTACAAGTATGACACCAGCCTACAAGTATGACACCAGCCTACAAGTACGGCTACAAGTATGACACCAGCCTACAAGTACGCTACAAGTATGACACCAGCCTACAAGTATCGGCTACAAGTATGACACCAGCCTACAAGTACGGCTACAAGTATGACACCAGCCTACGAGTACGGCTACAAGTATGACATCAGCCTACAAGTACGGCTACAAGTATGACACCAGCCTACAAGTACGGCTACAAGTATGACACCAGTCTACAAGTACGGCTACAAGTATGACACCAGCCTACAAGTACGGCTACAAGTATGACACCAGCCTACAAGTACGGCTACAAGTATGACACCAGCCTACAAGTACGGCTACAAGTATCACACCAGCCTACGGCTACAAGTATCACACCAGCCTACAAGTACGGCTACAAGTATGACACCAGTCTACAAGTACGGCTACAAGTATGACACCAGTCTACAAGTACGGCTACAAGTATCACACCAGCCTACAAGTACGGCTACAAGTATGACACCAGTCTACAAGTACGGCTACAAGTATGACACCAGTCTACAAGTACGGCTACAAGTATGACACCAGTCTACAAGTATGACACCAGCCTACAAGTACGGCTACAAGTATGAACCAGCCTACAAGTATGGCTACAAGTATCACACCAGCCTACAAGTATGGCTACAAGTATCACACCAGCCTACAAGTATGGCTACAAGTATCACACCAGCCTACAAGTATGGCTACAAGTATTACAATAGCCTACAAGTATGGCTACAAGTATCACACCAGCCTACAAGTACGGCTACAAGTATGACACCAGCCTACAAGTATCACACCAGCCTACAAGTACGACACAAGACTAAAAATATCACCACAACTTTCACACCAGCCTACAACTATCACATCAGCCTACAAGTATGCCACCAGCCTACAAGTATAACACCAGCCTACAAGTATCACATCAGCCTACAAGTATGCCACCAGCCTACAACTATCACACCACCCTACACGTATAACACAAGTCTAAAAGGGTCACATAAGCCTACAAATATCACACCCACCCACAAATATCACACCCGCCTACAACTAACACACCAGCCTACACATATGATACCAGCCTACAAAGATCACACCAGCCTACACATATGATACCAGCCTACAACTATCACACCAGCCTACACATGATACAAGCCTACAACTATCACACCAAGCTACAAGTATGACACAAGTCTAAAAGGATCACATCAGTCTACAAATATCACACCAGCCTACAACTATCACACCAAGCTACAAGTATGACACAAGTCTAAAAGGATCACATCAGTCTACAAGTATCACACCAGCCTACAACTATCACACCAACCTACAAGTATGACACAAGTCTAAAAGGATCACATCAGCCTACAAGTATAACACCAGCTTACAAATATCACACCCGCCGGACTTCTGAGCACCCAACAACAAGAGAAAGTGCGCCAACTGCCTGGGCAAGCATGGAGCAAGATACTTGGGTTGCCCGTACCTCCAAAAACACCGAGGTGTTCTAAAGATCGCCATTACCACAAGGACACAGTACAAGGAAGCAAGTTGGAGGTGCGAAAGAGCCACGGGCATCTCGCAAGATGAAAGAGCACAACTACAATGCCAGATCGACGAGTTAAAACAAAAAACAAGTCAAGCTTCTGCAAACACCGGCACCGAACAGCGACAACGAAAAGCTGCTTGTGGAAATAAAGGAGATCCAGCTAAACATAAAACAAGAGGTGGAGCACTTGATGCAGACCACAAAGAAGAATGAAGAGGTTCTATGAGACATCAAAGCGGAGAGAGAACTACATAAAAAGCCGAAATGGAAATTCTCAAAAACAAGCCAACAGAAGCCATACAAGAACTCACAGAGAAACCGCAAGATGAAAAGCAACAAGAGACCGAACCTGAACCGCAAGCTAAAACCGCCAGCAGCCCAACCACGACGCCCGAAACAGTCAAAGGGAAGCCAATATCCCGCCAGACATCTGAAGAAAACCGAGATGAGCACCCTGACGACGGCAGAGATGACACCCTGACGACGGAAGAGAGGACGCCCCGATACCGCCAGTATTTACCGATGAAGAAATCGCAGAGATAAAGAGGACATACGAACTCAAGTGCAAGATACAGAAGGCGCATTGAAGAAAAAGCAAAGAAGCACAAGAAACTCAAGGGGAAACCAATGCCCTCCCGTACCGCTGAAGAACCAGATTTATACGAGGATGACGAACACTCATGGCAATACTATACAGATGACGGAGAGATCGTTCCATGGCTGACCACGGAGGAAGCAATCAAAAGACAGCAAGAACTCAAACCCGAAAGTGGAAAAAAAAAGGCGCAAGGAGGAAAATCACATCGAAAAGCTTCTACAGGCAATACACAAACATGGAGGAAAAATACCAAATAAAAAGCCATTATAAGGACAACAACCAGTCAGCCAGGAGCCTTCACTAACAAAAGAAACCACCAGCGGAGACGCGAACAAAGGACAGCCGCCGACCATCCCCTCCCCCCCCCCCCCCCCCCCCCCCCCCCCCTCCCTAGCTGACGACACAGACACAAACGCGTACATAACCAGTCCGAGATAGGACTCACTCGTATGAGCGCACAAGACAAGAAACAGGGTAAAATTACCCACAAAAACGACGGATCTCAACAATAAGCAAAACTGAAGAGGCAGGTTAGACGAGACCGAGTTTGGAATTTTTTTTTTGAAAATTGGAATTGAAAAATAACACCCGCCTACAACTATCACACCAGCCTCCTTCGCCTCCGTCCGTCCGAAATGTTTGTTTTAATCGTAAATGTGTTGTGGCTGTTTACAGCAAAGCTGCTATATTTGCGCATTTCGGCGGACACATCCGACTTCTTGGGGTGTTTGTTGACGGGGACCCAGACTTCAAAATGTGACTTGTGTTCGCGCTCCTGTCGAGTTATCTTTGCCAACTTCCCGCTCTGGTCCAATGCAGTATTTCCAGCGTCGATGTCTGCCGTTAATGACATAATCATCATGTGTCATGCTGATAAGCGTGGGCGGTTCTGTTTCGCCTGATCACTCGCCGTGGATCAGCTCTGTGTTCTTGTCTCGACCATGCCATATGGTCAAGCCATCCAGGTATTTAATTCTCTGCCTTCCCCTTGTTCTTTTCCCCATCAATCTTGTCAGTTGTCATCAAGTTCTCTAGTTTATTTTTTCTCACAACGTGCCCAAAAAACGTTGACTGTCTGCGTCTAATTTATCTAATCAGTTCACGGATTTCATTTGCTTCTTGTAGGACTTGCTCATTCTTTCCTTTCTGTCCATGTTAATTGCGTTTTCCTCAGAAACCAGATTTCCCCTGCCATTAGATGTTTGTCAACTTGCCTGCTTAATGTCCATGCTTCACATCCATACAAAGGCACAGGTTCTATGCAGCACTTCAACAAGTTATTGACAGCAGTGTCCCGTTCTCCGTCATCCCGGTCGAGGCTTCCAAATCAGCCGTCGGCGATTCGGGACCATAACATTCTGCGTTTATTTTTTTTTACACCCCTGTGTTGATGTTCTATGCAACTTTACGTTCAGTAGTTTGCCACTGTCACAGTCTCACATAAGGGCGGTATCAACATAAAAATAATAGAGAGTGGAGAAGGGATAGAACTCCAGCTAAAGGGAAAGAACCGAGTCACTCGAAGGCTCGAATAATCCAGAGCCTTCTCGAAGGACCGGTCAGCGTGTCCACAGCCCCGTGGACACCGATGGAGCCCGCCGATTGCGGGGTCCACGAGAAACTCGGAGAGAGTTACCACCCGTGTCGGATTGCGACACGTGTGGAAAGGCAGACACGGACTGGACATCGAAGAAGCAACAGGGCTTACCTTAAGGGGGACTTGATAGCTTAAAACCCAAGTGTATTTAGGGGTCTCATGCATACGTTAGATAGCTGATAGAGTTGTTGTAATAATCATGTATTATTGCTTTATTGTAAACTCCTGTGATACGCAACTTGAGGGTGCTGGCTTGCGAAAACCTTTCTTCGCCAGCTTACTGTAACATAATATAAATAAATGCTGGTAGATTGTATCTGAACGGAGTTTGTTGCCTGTATGAGCCCGAGTTTCATTCCCCTAGGTACCTAGGACGGTGACAGCCACTGATTTTTGAACGAGAAGTCAACGTTCAAGTACAACTGCCCAGTGTGTGGAATAAACCCGCCATCACGCACAGGAAGTTTAGACCACAGCAAGTAGAATTCCACAGAAAATGACAAAATCCAATAACTGCTTGGGGTACTTTATTTTTAAGTCACCCCAAACAAAAAAGGGTACTTCAATTTTAATTCACCGCTCGAAGGGATTCTTCTTTGTTTGCGGTGAATTAAAATTGAAGTACCCAAAAAAGTATCCGTTACAGGACCTTATTTGCATCGGTCCAGCAATCACATCTGGTTAAGTGTTCGGTGGACTGCTGGACCGATCGATGGATGCTTTGTTAGTTTTTGGGCCCTACTTTCACTGTCCTCCGAATACTCCGACGACAGTGAGGGCCCCATGAGCCCAAAAATCCGACAACAGTGAGGGCCCTAAGGGCCCAAAAACTAAGAAAACATTCATCGATCGGTCCAGCAGTCCCCCGAACACTTAACCAGAAGTGATTGCTGGACCGATGCAAATGAGGGCCTGTAAGGGATGTTTTTTGTTTGGAGTGAATTAAAAGTAAAGTTTGCCGGAGTTGACTGCAACTTCCAGTAAACCAAAGCAATTTGTTTTGTATTCGCTCAAGCAAGAAAGAAAACACAAGAGAACGAAAGTTCAAAGTTCGAGGGTAATTACTAGCAACATAACACTAGCTAGACAAACAGCGACATTTGGAGTGATGAATTCGTGTCAAGGCCGCACTATATTCGCCAGTCTATATTTAGCTGCCCAAGTAGAGCCGTGTAGTGGTCAAAGCTGATGCTTAGCCAGAGGCTCGAGGTTCCAGCCCCAGGAGTGGACGGACTCTGTTTTCAACCGGTGTGGCCCCGGGATAGACCCAGTTTCCTGAATCTGATTACGTATTATGTTCTGGTATTGCCTTGCAATCATCGTTTTTTTTTTTCTATTGTGGATGGCTTTGACCTCAAATGTAGTTCGTACACTCGTTGTTACTTCTAGCGCACTAGGCTGATTTTTGCGTGTGGATTAGCTTTCCTTATTACTAGTGTCCCTCGCCATCACTCCGACTTCAGAGTACTTGAAATTTACGAGCACAAGTCAAGTACGAGAAGTCAACAGTTTAGTGAAACTGACCGGTGTAGGGGGTTGCACCGGCTACCTTGGCATCAGCACACCGGAAGTTTAAGAGCAAGCGCTCTTATCCACTCGGTCATGCTGACCTCCCCTTGCAAGGAATGACGGCGAAGAACGAACGAACTCTATTTTAAAGGGTTAAGAATTCGACACGCAGGCCGTCTAACATCCTGCCATAAATACAGTAAATGGTGTTACCACTATCGATAGACAGTACAATGATGTCATCATCAGCCACAGACACTTTAAAAAGGTGTCATTACCAACCGCAGATACCATAAGATGGTGTCACCTAGGAATGTGTATTATAAAATGGTTTCATCACCAGGAAAATATATACAAAATTTTGAATATCTTGGGTCATTGATTACCAACAATGGTGACACAAAGAAAGAAATTAAACGACTATCAACAGCTCTTCAAAGACTAAAACAACAGAATAAATTATGGAGTGGGACAGACAGAACTACAAAAATTAGATTTTTAAGAGCGTGCATCTTTCCCATTGCAACATACGCATATGAGACATGGACACTTACTAAACAAGCTGAACAGCGCATAAATGCATTTGAATATAAATGTTATAGACGAGTTCTAAGAATATCTTGGGTAAAGAAAAGAACAAATGCATCCATACTTCTAGAGCTGAATACTGAAGAAGGTTTGCTATTAAATACGATAAAACAAAGAAAATTGAAATGATTTGGTCATTTGAAACGCCACGAAAGTTTGGAGAGAACAATAATGGAGGTGTATATGCCTGGGAAGAGAGGAAGATGGGTGCAGGATGTGGCGGCTGATCTCCAGATGGGTGTATCAGACGCAAGACATCTTGCTTGTGATCGAGAGGATTTCCGGAAGGTTGTTATGGGAGCGAGGTTCTGCAAAGGACATGCTACTGGATGAATGAATGAATGAATGAATGAATGAATGAATGAATGAATGAATGAATGAATGAATGAATGAATGAATGATATGTCATCCGCCACAGATACCGTACATTTCTGAGATAACTGGCAATAGATGCCATCGATGCCACAAGATGGTGTCATTACTAGCCATATATACCACACAAAGGTGTCCTCACGAGCTAGAGACTTGAAAATACAGTGTAATCACTAATATTAAATGATAAACACAAATAAAACGTTATCACTAGCCACCTACTTGATAAAATGTTATCACCGACCAGAGACACTTAAAATGGTGTTACATCACCAGCTGTAAATATTACAGACAGGGGTCTTCGTGGCACCACAGACAGACAGGGGTCTTCGTGGCACCATACACACAAGGGTCTCCGTGGCACCACATACATTGGTCTCCGTGGCTCCAGACAGACAGGGGTCTCCGTGACACCATAGACAGACCGGGGTTTCCGAGGTACCACAGACATACAGGGATCTCCGTGGCACTACAGGCAGACAGGGATCTCCATGGCACTACAGGCAGACAGGGATCTCCATGGCACTACAGACAGACAGAGGTCTCCGTGGCACTACAGACGGACATGGGTCTCCGTGGCTCCACAGACAGACAGGGGTCTCCGTGGCACCACAAATAGTGGTCTCCATGGCACTACAGACAGACAGGGGTCTCCGGGGCACCACAGACAGACAGAGATCTCTGTGGCACTACAGACAGACAGGGATCCCCATGGCACTACAGACATACAGGGATCTCCGTGGCACTACAGACAGACAGGGGTCTCTGTGGCACTACAGACAGAGAGGGGTCTCTGTTGCACTACAGAAGGGATCTCCATGGCACTACAGATAGGGATCTCCGTGCCACTACAGACAGACAGGGGTCTCCGTCGCACTACAGACATAGAGGAATCTCCGCGGCACTACAGGCAGGGATCTCCGTGGCACTACAGACAGACAGGATCTCCTGGGCACTACATACAGGAGTCTCCGTGGCACCACAGACTAGGATCTCCGTGGCAAGTAGCCAAGCCGCCTGTCTCGAGCTGCGAAGTTCATGGGTGTTTGTCGGGGCCCGTTCATTGGGTTCACAAGTGCTATTTTTTCCCCAGACCCCTGGAGGTCGTCGCTGGAGATGCGGAGTTAGTGCTCTGTGCGACAGGCCGTTCTAGGAAAAGTCGTCCCAATCAAGTAATGAAGTCGATCCTTGGCTTTAACACGTCCGCCAGAGACGCAATGAACAGATGTAACTAACAAAGTCCCCCCCCCCCCACACACACACACACACACACACACGGATGGCTTGGAAATATGGAATAATCAGGACAACAAGAACAGATCTGACCCGAGACGGATGATCGCAAGTCTAGACCGTCCAGACTTTACGGCATGACACGTAATAATGATGATTAATATTAAACAACAATAAACACCGCCTATAAAGAAAACAAACACAAAACACAAGCAAGCCAGTTCTAAACGCTGCACTACCCGATTTAAAATCCAACTGAATGAATTTGTTCACAGAAGAAAAATAGTATATCCCTTACGTTTCCGAATCAATGGTCAAACGGTATAGTTACTGTAACTAACTAGCCGGACTTGCCAGCGGCTTGTCACTGAATGTTGGGCTCTCGGGGCTATTCCGTATATGAAACAACAAATGAACGCGCGATGAGTTGTTTGGTAGTTGCGTGTGAGCTATAGGCTATAGTCCGGGGGGGGGGGGGGGGGATCTGAGTGTCAGCAGGAAGCCAAGTCTAGTGTGCTCGCGAAGAGACGATGAATCACACGGACTAGACTACCAGCACACACAGAACACACTAGCACATCCCAACTGGGAACACAATGGCAGGGGAAGGGGGGTGTCTTATCAAGAAACACTACATCAGAGGGAATGCTGGGCTTGATTATGTCAATGTCAACTTGGGAAATAGAGAGCGTGTTTTCTGTATAATGGGGGATGTGGTAATTTTGTGATGTGGTTAGACCCTTGACTGTCTGGTCGTCGGTTGGTTAGTTATCCGTTAGGGTGTCATCCTTGCACTCCGGACATGTCAATAGGTGCTCAGATCCCCCCTCCCCCAAATGCATCAGCATCCAGCGGGTAATAATGCCAGTTCTGTGTTGGTCGATGAGGCCCGTCATTCTCCAGCTGTGCTACTCGTGTCTGGCCGTGCCAATTCTGACTCCCAAATCTCTCATTCTGGACTACAATGTGGATTCATTGGAGTCAAAGTCCTCCGCCCTGGATATCTCTCTAAGTACATTCATAACATGGGCACGATCCTTAGCCTGGTCAACTGCAGGGGATGCAGAGCCAGCAAGTTTATCAGCTCGTTCATTCCCCTCAACTCCTGCATGTCCCGGAACGAAGAAGAAGGTGACTATGGATAGATCTCCGCAGCACAGAGTAGATTCGATTTCACCATTACCCCTACCCCGTTCAACTTAAAGGAGAAGTTATAGTAAGGGTCCATCACCGGCTAGAACGATAGTCCTGTGATTGAGTCAGCCGCAAAAGCCGCTGCCCATGGTTTTACCCTCGCAGTCCTATTAAACCGAAGGTGATTGTTGTCTATATGGGGTAATGGACGGACAACCTATTGTTGGGGTCGATGGCCATGGGTTTTCTTGTAATGACCTAGACTCCCAGGTCCACACAGTCTCAATTGGGTACCAGGAAATGTCTTGGCAAGTGAAGGCGGTCGTTGTGATCTTGACTACATCACCCCTCGAGTGTCGACTGGCCTATACACATATAGTATATAGATCGACCACTACATGCCCAAAACGTCTTATGACGTGTAAGCGAATGCTTGACTTAATACAGTGCAGACCTGATAAGGCGAACTCATCTGGGACACAAGAAATAGTTCTTTTTATCAGGAATTCCTCTGATAAGAGTTCAAGCATATAGTAATGCATTTACAACGTACAATACAATATTCTTCACATCAGAAATTCGCCACATCCGAGATCGCCTTAAGCGGTTTGCACTGATACTTACCCTCAATATAATAACAAAACAAACAGGTGGGTTCATCATTAGCGCGCAATGCCGAGCATCCATAATGTGTGCACAGCAAAATAACGCATGCTTGCGAGATTTAGCAGCGGATTGCGAGATTTAGCAGCGGATCGCGTGGCTCTGGTTACTTACGGAAGGTATGTGCGCCGGTTGTTCAGAAAGCAATGGCAAACTACTGAACGTAAAACTTGCCAAGACATCAACAGCAGCTGAAAAATGCTGATGTTGACTGCAATGTCCTGCAAAAAAAATATGCGAGGGGGGAAAAATCCACATACTGGGTCTGTGGCGAAGGAGTTACGAACGCAATTCGTAGTCCCGGTCGAAACACGGCTGCATGCGATCTGGCAGCAGACTGCCTTGCGTTGGTTTTCCATACACTGGTATGAGTGCCGGTCGTTCAGAAAGCAATGGCAAACTACTAAACGTAAACTTGCCCGGGAATCACAAACAGCCAGAAAAATGCTGATGTTGACTGCTACGTTCTGTAAAGGATATGCAACTAACTTTTAAATTTAACATCCACATATACACCTATGTCGCAAAACAACAGATAATAAATAGCATATTTCACATCACAGCAACATCACATATATCACAGCAACCCTGGGCTACTGTCACATGATGGACCAACGTGATTTAACCATTATGAGAATAAAGGCGATCTGAATTAGTGGACGTTCGAGGCCTCAGGTTGTTTCAACAAATCCAGAAAATGTAACTGCACGTGTTTACATCTGGTCGACGGATTGGGAACATTCGGTGGTGAGTGAGACAAATCCCTGCATCGCTTTGACAGTTGTCAACATTTGAATACAGATGGAACCCGTCGGATCCTGGTTGCAATCGGATGTCAGCCATCACAGGTCGGGCAGAGTTAACAGCTGCAGATGTGTAGGGGAAGTGGGTGAGCTGAATCATACATCGCTTTGACAGTTTATAAACAGGTCGGATTGGAAGCGGAAGTACTCAGCTCGGAAGAAAACAGTCCGTCTGTCAATTTATAGTTTCCGGACATCAAGAAGATTGGCAGCTTGTTGGGGAAACCCGTTGTTGTATCATACGGTAACTCGCTGGTTTGTTGTGGGAGTCAAAACAACTGATGACAACTCTGACAGTGACTAAGCCAGGGAAAATGGATTCTTGACAATGGATGATATGTCCAAATAACACCTGTGTGGACAGGAAGAATACCGTCACGTGACCAATTTTAGGTTTTGCCAAAAACCATGATTGGAGAGGACAGTTGAACTCAAACCTTGGATTTTAGCGGACGTGCTTCGGCACTGCGGTTCTGATTGGAAAATGTCTACCGTGTGCGAATTGAGTTAATTTAATTTTACACGTGCCTGTCATGGCAAGAGTGGATGTAATTGGATCTAACTGCGGTGTTGCCTAAGGTAGAACCTATTATAATTAGTTCTAATTAATATAGGCTGTAGCCTTGTTAAAACTAAAGTGTGATGATTAGCACTGTTAGTGGAAAACTAGCTAGAGTAGGGAAGTGATACTTGGCTCTGTTAGTTGAAAATAGATTAGTGAAGTGTTGATAAGCTTTACTAGTTGAGAATTGAGTAATGAGGGATAATTGGGATATTCCAGTAGGTGTCCCTGGTGGGCGGGGTTCCGCATTCTGTTTGTTGATTTTTTTTTCTTGTCTTGGCCTGATGATAACCTATGTGTTCAGTCATCTGTCCCTGACAGAGTAGGATCACTGTATTTTCTGAGCGAGGCCGATGGCCACGATCATCTAATAGAGATCAGTGACGGGGAGGCTATCACCAGTTGTATGATTTATTTTACAGGTTCCTCTGGTTGGAATGAAGAACCCGGAACCAATGAAAAATCCGATCCCGGATAAATTATGATGTAGAGAGATGGGCCAGCAACTTTCGCAACGGAAGAAGTTAATACACATTGCTCGGTGGAGCCTAATGGTATATGTATCCTACATGAGTGCATACCAATCGTTAACACACCTGAAGTGATGGATGTTCAGCCCATGTGGAACTAGATCAGTAGGAACTGATGTTCACATTAGATGAAACCAAACATTGAAGTGTAGTTGTTCCACGTATCAAGGAAATCAGAACTTTCAGACTATATCTAGTGAATAAAGCAAGCCATTTTTGTCTAGATACATTGACTGTTTAAGAGTGAAAATACAGAACTAATAGGAACCGTTGTGTTAGGAACAATAATAGTATTTTCCACGGATTATATATTTACATGGGATTCAGATCTCATGGTCATCAGAGCTCCTGGAGGAGGACATGTCTGGAGAGAAGGATACGACTTCGGTGAGGTCTATTGTACTGACTCGTGTGATGTCGTGTAATCCTTGCAATGATGACTGGCACTCTGATCCTGAACTCTGATGGTCTGACCTATACATTTATGTTATATTACACGACACACATTTTCTTCCCATACACGTCTCATATACGTTACACTTTTCTTTTAATAAATTAATCTTTATTAATTTTTAGAAGCAGTTGCGTTGGGGAAGTATGAGAGGGGGCATAGTACGACAGTGAGAGAGTGATAGGAAAAGGTGTCCATGGGCTGATGGAGTGTGTTGGACGGAAGCTGGTGGATTCTCCAGGATATTGATAGGAAAAAAAATATTATAATGTGGGTCTTGACTCTCCTCACTCCAGGGACGACACTTTAAAGGAGGACACGACATTATTGGGGGCTCGATAACGTGATCTTTGGACAGCGGGATCTCCCGTAAACGGAATCCTTGGACAGCGAGATCTCCTGCAAGTGGGATCCTTTGACAGTGGGATCTTCTGACAACGGGATCTTTTGACACGGGATCCTTAGTTATAAGAGGGAGATATAATATTGGAGAATCCAGCTAGAGTGAATGTGGATAGGGGTTAGGGCTAATATCTTACCTGTTCACACTTCACACGTCTGCATAGGTCTGTGGTCCTGATTCTACTCTTTTCACTGAGTGAATGTGCTGTGTGTGGTAATATCTAGATTTATAGTACTTGTTCATATATCTGTATAGTAATTTGCAGTTATATTGTACTCGACCTGCTAGCTTACCTCTCTGTAAAATGGCCACCCCTAAACTAAGCACAGCAGAATTAAGGGCAAAGGGGGAAGACATGGGATTGTCGGGTTCTGATCTAACGGATTACATACAGGAAGTGGAGAGAGAGTATCGTCAAGCAGAAAGGGAAGATCGAAAGGCCGAGTTGGAATTGAGAAGGATGGAGTTGGAACAAGAAGCTAGGAAATTGGAAGCTGAGCAAGCAGCTAAGAAATTGGAAGCTGAGCAGGCAGCTAGGAAACTTGAAGTTGAGGAAGCTGCTAGGAAACGGGAAGCGGAGCAGGAGGCTCAGAAAAGGGAGCACGAGTACCGGATGAGGGAACTCGAGTTGAAGAGTCAATCTAATGGGGAAACTGAGGGAGCAGTTGGAGGTTCCTCCATCCCAGGCTCAACACCAGTAGGTGGACATGGGTACCATGCTATGAAGTTTCCTTTAGCGGTCTACGAGGAGGACAAAGAGAAGATTGACCAGTACCTTCAACGCTTCGAGGCTATGTCAGTTGCTATGGGTCTGGAGCGTAACAAATGGAATCTCAAGCTATCCCAGGGATTACGCGGGACAGGCTACGAGGTTTATTCTCGCCTGCCACCAGGACATGAGAACAATTATGACGAGTTAAAGACGGCTCTGCTGAAACGATTCGAGGTTACGTCACATACCTACTGGAAAAAATTTGAGCAGCGAAACGAGAACCGGGGGAGTTGTTTGCCGCCTACAGTTTGCGTCTAAAATCTTATCTCCATAAGTGGATGGATTTGGCTGGGTTCGCACATGACTATGAGAGTCTGGAAGAGCTCATGGTGGTCGACCAGCTGAAGAAGCAAATGTCTAAACCTCTCAGGACGTTCCTGGGAGAACAAGGAGCGGAACGTATTGACCTCGTGACTAAATTAGCAGAACGGTTCGTCGAGGTACATGGAGCGGCAGGGGAAAACCTTTCCACCAACTCTAAAAGTCAAGAGAAACATGATAAGAAGAAAGCCAAAAACTCAGGAACCAAAAAGTGGGAACCTTATGTGCAAAAATCAGAGGATAGTTCAGAGAAGAAGAAGGAGGGAAGCAAGAGCACTTCAAGCTCTACACCAAAACGACCGTGGTCGGAGAAGTGGTGTTCAATTTGTAAGTCACCCTCTCACAATACGAGGGACTGCAAATCGAAGGCTAAGAACCCTCACTTCGCAGCATGTCAAGTGACTTCCAAGGAGGTTGTCACGGAAAATGCCAAGGTCAACAAGGAAGCTCGCCACCAGGAGAGCTCACTCAAGTCCGGCAATAGAAAATCTAGGACAGGGAAATGGTGCAACCAATGCAAGTCAAACACGCACAATGCTATTGACTGCAGGGGAAAGTCAGGAGACACTCAATTCGTCGTGTGCCCCGGGAAACCTAAGGTGGAGCCCACCGAACAGGTCGAGGCCGAGGAAGAGACTCCAGACCAGGAAAAACCACCTGTAGTGGAATTGGTAGAGGTTAACGGTCGTCAAGTGGAGTGTTTAGTACGACACAGGACTGGACGGGGAGGCCGTGATTTCTGCGGATCTGGTACATCCAGAACAATTCACAGGTGAGACCATGGAGATACAGCCTGCACAGAAGAGTGCTGTAGCCATGAAGTTGCCCATTGCTAATGTGGAGATTCGGTCAAGGTACTGTCACCGGCACCATCAAGGCCGCTGTATTGACCGATCCCATTTTTCCCAGTAATCCTAGGTTGCCGGTATGTCTTTCTGGGAATGCCCAGGGAGCCAATCCATATGGGAGCAATGCAGACTCGCTCTCAGACGAGAACGGAAGAGGCAGAAGCAATTGTGACTAACCCAATGCCGGGGGAGCTACGAACTGCCCAGAGTGAGGATGATACTTTACGTCCTTGCTACAGAAAGCTGCAGAAAAGTGCTGATCCACCAGGACGGGGGCAGTACTACATGAAGAATAGGATACTCTACAGGAGAGCAGGAAGGGGAGACAACCTATACGGTCAGTTGGTCGTCCCGAAAGCTCACCGGTCCCAGATTCTTCATATGGGGCATACCATCTCCTTTAGTGGACACATGGGTATTGCCGCCACCATGCAGCGAATTTCCTGCCATTACTATTGGCCGGGAATGACAGATGATGTGCGTCGGTATGTGAAGTCATGCCCTGAGTGCCAGAGGGTGGCACCGAAACACTGGACAGCACCGGTGGTGTTGGGTGAGATGCCCATTATGAACTCTCCTTTCGAGAGGGTAGCCATCGATATCGTGGGTCCGCCTCCCAGGTCTAGGAAGAGGAACATGTATATACTCACAATGGTGGATTGCTGTACAATGTGGGGTGAAGGCCATACCGTTGACCACGATTGACTCGAAAAGAGTGGCGGACGCACTGATGGAGGCCTTTACCAGATTAGGCTTTCCGGATCAAATTCTGACGGACAATGGGTCTCAGTTTTGTGGAAAACTCATGGAGGAGGTATTTAGGGTGTTTCACTCTAACCACATACATACCAGCCCTTACCACCCTCAAGCCAATGGACAAGTAGAGCGTTTCAACGGCACGTTGATGACAATGCTCAGGAAACTAGCGCAGGAAAAACCTGATAGGTGGGATGAATATATCCCAGCGGCCCTTTTGCCTATCGGGAAGTTCCTCATGGCTCAACAGGACTACCACCCGCTACGTTGCTGTTTGGTCGTCCAATCAAAGGACCGTTGGAAGCCATGTTGAGGAGTTGGACTGAAGAGGGGACGTCAGAAGAAGTGATCTCATCCTATAAATATGTGGAGGAACTGAAAGAAAAACTTCACAAGGGATGGACTCTGGCAAATCAAAACTTGAAAAAGGCCAGGAAAAGACATGCGGCTTACTACAACCGTAGGTCTAAAGAAAGATCTCTAGAGGTGGGAGACTAAAGTCTTGTTGCTACTCCCAACGGGAAACAACAAACTGGAGATAGGTTGGCAAGGACCATTTCCCGTGGAAAGGGTGATATCCAGAACCAACTATCAGATCCGGATCCGAGGAAAGTCGAAGATTTTCCATATCAATCTCTTGCGGAAATACGAAGAGAGACCCGGAGACAAGGCAGCTCACCTCATGGCAATGGCAGTTGCAGTGGAGACAGAAGTGGGAACCAACGAGGGCAGGGAATATCCCTTGGTACACCAGGAAACCTATAGGGATGTGCAAGTGAACCCTGATCTGACCTCCCAGGAGAGGGAAAAGATAACCCAGGTTCTCAAGTCTCATAAGGAGATACTGACTGATAAACCAGGACGAACGAGGTTGGTGGAGTTCGAGATGACTTTGACCACACAGGAGCCTGTTCGCCAAAAGGTTTACCCAGTGCCATTCTCTAAAGAAAAGGCCCTGGAGGAGGAAATACAGAAACTGCTGGAGGATGACGTGATTGCACCATCCACATCCCCATACAATGCAGGGGTAGTTTTGTTACGGAAACCAAGTGGAGAACACCGGTTGTGTATAGACCACCGACTTCTGAACAGACATACACAGTTTCAGGTGGAACCTTTGCCGAATCCAACTCAGTTATTCGCTAGGCTCCATAAGGCTCGGTACTTTTCAAAGGTGGATCTGAGTCGGGGTTACTATCAGATACCAGTCAAACCGGAGATTCGACCACTGTTGGCTTTCAGTACACCCAGTGGACACTACGAATTCAAGGTCATGCCCTTTGGACTCAGCAATGCACCTAGTGTGTTTACACGCATGATGAGGACTTTACTTGATCCTTTACAGGATCCGTCCATCATCTCATTCATGGATGATATTCTGATTTCCAGTGACAGCTTGGATGACCACTTACAATCCTTGGAGAGAGTGTTTAATAGGCTCAAGGAAGCAGGGCTTACTGCTCGTCCAACCAAGTGCATGATTGGTTACCAGACTCTGGAATTTCTAGGTCACACCATCACTCCAGGACACATTGTCCCAGAAGAGAAGAACCTGGAGAAAATCAGAAATGCACCAAGGCCAAAAACGAAGAAGGATGTGCGATCTTTTCTCTCGTTGTGTGGGTTCTACCACAAATTTATCCCACATTTCACTGAACTGGGAGCTCCATTGACGGAAACCTTGAAAAAGGGATTCCCGGACCAAATCATTTGGACACCAGAATGTGAGAATGCCTATAGTCAGTTAAAGGAGGCCTTGGTCAGCAAACCTGTATTACAGCTCCCTAACCTTTCCAAACCATTTGTGTTGAGAACAGATGCGAGTGGGATTGGAATTGGGGCAGCCTTGTTACAGGAAGGAAAAGACGATGCTTCGGTTTTGAAACCTGTAGCATACGCAAGCAAGAAACTTCTCAGGCGGAGAGGAATTATTCAACCGTCGAGAGAGAGTGCTTGTCCCTCGTATGGGCAGTGCAAAAATTCCAGCCATATTTGTATGGAGTTAAGTTTCGAGTCCAGTCGGATCATCAGCCCCTGATGTTCCTGGCTACTTCTCAGAAGCTCAACGCCCGTTTGATGCGGTGGTCGTTGTTACTTCAACCTTATAATTTCACAGTGGAGTACATTCCTGGGAAGGAAAATGTTGGAGCGGACTTCTTGTCAAGACACCCAGCTCCTGAAGAAGAAGAATGAATCATCTGGATTAAAATCACGGTGGAGAAGAGTGAGATGGACTACTCTCTTAAGAGGGGGCCTATGTCACATGATAGGACCAACAGTGATTTAACCATTATGAGAATAAAAGGCGTTCTGAATTAGCGGCATGGTCGAGGCCAAAGGTTGTTTCAACAAATCCAGAAAATGTAACTGCACGTGTTTACATCTGGTCGACGGATTGGGAACATTCGGTGGTGAGTGAGACAAATCCCTGCATCGCTTTGACAGTTTGTCAACATTTGAATACAGATGGAACCCGTCGGATCCTGGTTGCAATCGGATGTCAGCCATCACAGGTCGGGCAAAGTTAACAGCTGCAGATGTGTAGGGGAAGTGGGTGAGCTGAATCATACATCACTTTGACAGTTTATAAACAGGTCGGATTGGAAGCGGAAGTACTCAGCTCGGAAGAAAACAGTCCGTCTGTCAATTTATAGTTTCCGGACATCAAGAAGATTGGCAGCTTGTTGGGGAAACCCGTTGTTGTATCATACGGTAACTCGCTGGTTTGTTGTGGGAGTCAAAACAACTGATGACAACTCTGACAGTGACTAAGCCAGGGAAAATGGATTCTTGACAATGGATGATATGTCCAAATAACACCTGTGTGGACAGGAAGAATACCGTCACGTGACCAATTTTAGGTTTTGCCAAAAACCATGATTGGAGAGGACAGTTGAACTCAAACCTTGGATTTTAGCGGACGTGCTTCGGCACTGCGGTTCTGATTGGAAAATGTCTACCGTGTGCGAATTGAGTTAATTTAATTTTACACGTGCCTGTCATGGCAAGAGTGGATGTAATTGGATCTAACTGCGGTGTTGCCTAAGGTAGAACCTATTATAATTAGTTCTAATTAATATAGGCTGTAGCCTTGTTAAAACTATAGTGTGATGATTAGCACTGTTAGTGGAAAACTAGCTAGAGTAGGGAAGTGATACTTGGCTCTGTTAGTTGAAAATAGATTAGTGAAGTGTTGATAAGCTTTACTAGTTGAGAATTGAGTAATGAGGGATAATTGGGATATTCCAGTAGGTGTCCCTGGTGGGCGGGGCTCCGCATTCTGTTTGTTGATTTTTTCTTCTTCTTGTCTTGGCCTGATGATAAGCCTATGTGTTCAGTTCATCTGTCCCTGACAGAGGTTCACTGTATTTTCTGAGCGAGGCCGATGGCCACGATCATCTAATAGAGATCAGTGACGGGGAGGCTATCACCAGTTGTATGATTTATTTTACAGGTTTCCTCTGGTTGGAATGAAGAACCCGGAACCAATGAAAAATCCGATCCCGGATAAATTATGATGTAGAGAGATGGGCCAGCAACTTTCGCAACGGAAGAAGTTAATACACATTGCTCGGTGGAGCCTAATGGTATATGTATCCTACATGAGTGCATACCAATCGTTAACACACCTGAAGTGATGGATGTTCAGCCCATGTGGAACTAGATCAGTAGGAACTGATGTTCACATTAGATGAAACCAAACATTGAAGTGTAGTTGTTCCACGTATCAAGGAAATCAGAACTTTCAGACTATATCTAGTGAATAAAGCAAGCCATTTTTGTCTAGATACATTGACTGTTTAAGAGTGAAAATACAGAACTAATAGGAACCGTTGTGTTAGGAACAATAATAGTATTTTCCACGGATTATATATTTACATGGGATTCAGATCTCATGGTCATCAGAGCTCCTGGAGGAGGACATGTCTGGAGAGAAGGATACGACTTCGGTGAGGTCTATTGTACTGACTCGTGTGATGTCGTGTAATCCTTGCAATGATGACTGGACTCTGATCCTGAACTCTGTGGTCTGACCTATACATTTATGTTATAATACGCGACACACATTTTCTTCGCATACACGTCTCATATACGTTACACTTTTCTTTTAATAAATTAATCTTTATTAATTTTTAGGAAGCAGTTGCGTTGGGGAAGTATGAGAGGGGGCATAGTACGACAGTGAGAGAGTGATAGGAAAAGGTGTCCATGGGCTGATGGAGTGTGTTGGACGGAAGCTGGTGGATTCTCCAGGATATTGATAGGAAAGAAAAATATTATAATGTGGGTGTTGACTCTCCTCACTCCAGGGACGACACTTTAAAGGAGGACACGACAGCTACCGATGTCAAACATATGAGAGATGAGATGCTTGAGAAGACCTAACTTTCCGAGACCGAATACGAAATGATGCTATCTTACAGTGGGATCAACACTTTGTGCCCCATACATTGAAAGACAGAAGATCAAATGGTTCGGCCCTCTTACTAGAATGCACGCCATCAACTACCAGCACTGGCCCAACATCAAAGACGATCTGTTGCCAGAGCAAGAGGCCGCCCGATAATAAAATGGACTGGCGACATAAAAGACATTGTACAATCCCACGGCATGACACTATCTAGTACCACACAACGGACGCCGGAACGTCAACCAATTCTCCCCCGACGCTTGGTGGCAAAAGTGGAAGATGTAAAAGTTGACTTCTCGTACAAAAAGCATTGGCAAACTACTAAAAGTAAAATTTCTAGGAAATTAACCTGGGGTTGACTTCTCGTACAGAAAGCATTAGCAAACTTCTGTTTTTTTTTTTTTTTTTTTTGCATATCCTTGTTAAAGGACATCGCTGTCAATACCAGCATTTTACTGCTGTTGTTGATGTCTTGGCAAGTTTACGTTCAGTAGTTTGCCATTGCTTTCTGAACGACCGGCTCCCATACCAACTCGTTAAAACCCATCGCGACGCGGTCTGCTGCCAAATCCGTCGCACCTGTGTTTCGAACGTAGGTAAGCGGGCTCACGAATCGCGTCTGTAAGACCTCAACCACGGAGACCGCCTTTAGCAAACTAGTAAAAGTAAAATTGTCAAGGAAATTAACCTGGGGTTGACGACAACCTGGAGCATGGGATATGTAACATTTAGTGTTTGCCATAGAAATGTGTCTTTAACTGCAATGTTGTCTCTTGTCTTTTTTAGTTCACTCAATGGTGCATAGAGTTTATCTTCCACTGTCGTCTCTCTAGGCCAGAAGGTTTGCCTAGACATGTTGTAATTTGGGCAGTCTTGGAGTATGTGCTCTGCTGTCTGCGACGCCAATCCACATGTGCACATGGCTGATTCACCAATCTTGAATTTTCTATACGTGTGGTTGCGTAAACTATTATGTCCTTTTCTGGGGTGTGCGAAATAGTGAACTGCGTTCGCTACTCCCCCTTCCCCCAAACAAAAAACAAACAAACAAACACACAAACAAACAAAAAAGACGGGGAAGTAAATAACCACTACGAACATTCACAAGTGCCTGGCTTTCACATAGGCTAAATACACAGCGGAGGTGACAAAAGGAACTTTATTTAGTAAGCTCTGACAAACTGAAGGATTTCAAACAATCTATTGCCTTAGTGCATTTTCACACAGAAGTCCAAAACAAAAGGCTGCACGTTTTGTTGCCCGGTAATTCGCTGTATCTCATCAGAGTGCATACTGCAGAATTACATATCACCTGGAGTGAATAAATGAATTACACATTGGCTGAAATATTTAAAATATTTAATCCCTTATACTGTTAGAATGTGAAGCATTTGTTATCCCCACGGTAATGGCAGGCTCACTGTGAAATCTTTCTGTCCGCACAAGCCCGGCTCTAGAAAGCAGACAGATTTTACAGTGACTCTGCCATTACGGTGGGAATAACAACCCTTCACACTGAAACAGTAGCAGAGAATATGCATGTTATGTATTTCAGCCAAATTAAAAATCATCTATTTACTACAAATGATGTATAATTTAGCATTATGTACATGCCAAGATGTAGCGAATTTTGCCAGGCAATAACGTGCAACTTACTGTCTGTGGCTTCTGTGTTTAAAGCATGTAGCATGGTAAGAAAACATTTGGGATTATTTCGGACAAAAACAGTTAGCATAAATATAAACTAAACACGGTACCACTCGATTTATATATACTAATGATCATTATTTACTACAATCCATGGAAAAAGCTCTGATCAAATGTAAAATAGTACAACATTACGCGTTGTGTTTGACTAAAATAGTTGGCACAAATACAAACTAAACACCGTACCACTCGATTTACATATACCAACGACCATGATTGACTACAATCCACCAACCCTGAAATGTATCGTATCCAACGATTCTAACAATCCAATCTCGACTACACACACAAGATCGGCAAAAATAAATCGAATAAAATTCCGAAAAGCACCGGCGTTCGATCAAACATCCGCACAGTTCCCTTCCCGCTTGTCTGCCAACGGCTCGCCAGTCCGACATCAGACATTCCAAGTGGAGAGAGGGGAGCGAGAGGGGCGGAGATTGACAAGAAAGCCTGAAAAATCTATATATCGACCAGGCTCTATCTGAACCCCAGGGCCGGGACCATCTTCCGAACCGGGCTGACCTACATTCTCCCGGCCCGAGGGCGCCGGTTCACATGCTCGCAGATAAGTAGGCAGCGTTATGACGCAATCGTAGCGGTATGTCCCTCTGGGACGCCGCTAGAGACAGCGCCACTGGACTGCCAACATACTGATCTAGTTTAAATCATTATTGATCATTCAAGTTTTCCACGACTGTATTTTTTTTTTTTTTTTTGTTGCGCTCGCTTGCTTTGAATTCAGGCGTAGAGCATGCACGTGCTACTGCTTCTAGTGCACTGGACTGATTTTTGCCTGTGGGTGAGCTTTTCCTATTACCAGTGTCCCTCGTCATTAGGCGAACGCACTCCGACTTCAGAGGTACTTGTCAAGGACGAGAAGTCAACATTTTAGCCCACTCTGTAGGGATTGAATCCCTTACCTCGGCATTAGCACACTGGATGTTTAATAGCATGCGTTCTTATCCATTCGGCCAAGCTGACCCCCTCTTGACTGAAGTGATATAAACTCCACTGCGGAGCCAGCACGACATGCGGCTTCAGATCGTCAGAAATGGTCCAACTTCGACCGAATATTTCGACCCCTTTACCTCTTTGACCTTCTCCGGGGCGGCCCCTCTCTAAGAGTTAAAGAGTTCATTCATTCATTCAGTAGCATGTCCTTTGCAGAACCTCGCTCCCATAACAACCTTCCGGAAAACTTCTCGGTCATAAGCAAGGTGTTCCGCGTCCGATACACCAGTCTGGAGATCATCTGTCACATCCCGCATCCATCTTCTCTATGGCATTCCTCTTCATCTCTTCCCGGGCATATACCCCTCCATTATTGTTCTCTCCAAACTTTCATGACGTTTCAAGTGACCGAAATATTTCAATTTTCTTTGTTTTATCGTCTTTTGCAGCCAAACTTCTTCAATATTCAGCTCTTGAATTATGGATGCATTTGTTATTTTCTTTATCCAAGATATTCTTAGAACTCGACTATAAATTTATATTCAACGACATTTATAGGATGTTCAGCTTGTTTAGTAAGAGCCCAGGTCTCACAGACGTACGTTGCAATGGGAAAGTTACTTCTTTTTTTGTGTGTGATTTACTAGGCAATTTTAGTTCAACAGTTGGTCATTACTCCCATGTGTCTTTCTCTTGTTGTGCGGTCGCACATCCACCTTCCAGACAGTTATATCGTGTTTCGCACTTACCCCACAAGAACACCGATATGTGTGCCTGCCCACAAGCCATCCTGTGCTAGGGGAGGCGAACATTGCATGGCCGAGAGAGAGGGGGGGGGGGGGGCGTCTGGTAGTTGAATAATGCACACAGTCGTTTAGCTGTTAAAATGAAGACCGTCTTATTCAATAAATCCATGTCACTGAAGATTAGAAAAACATGCTTGCGTGCTGCATAGAACGAGATTATACAGATGGCCTGTGATTACTGAACAATGAGTAAACAAGCACACAAAAGAATCCCATGAGATCTCAGAGATGTGGTTTTGCCGCAGAATGTTGAACATTCCTTGAAAGCCAATATGAGTAATCTAATAAAACTTACTGCACACATCATAAATAGGCCGTGGTCATAATTTGCGAAAGGAACACTGGAATCATGTTGTGATAACTATTCTGCACACAAAATGGTGAATAAAGTGCTCTCTCTCTCTCTCTCTCTCTCTCTCTCTCTCTCTCTCGGCTCTGTAGCGAAGGTCTTACGAACGCAATACGTTCAAAACACAGCTGCCGGCAATTTGGAAGCAGACTGCCTTGCATCGGTTTGCATACAATGGTATGTTTGCAAGCAGTTCAGAACGCAATGACCAACTACTGAACGTAAACTTGCCAAGAAATCACAAACGGCAAAAATGCTGGGGTTGGCTGCGACGTCCTGTAAAGGGTATACAACTCTCTCTCTCTCTCTCTCTCTCTCTCTCTCTCTCTCTCTCTCTCTCTCTCTCTCTCTCTCTCTCTCTCTCTCTCAATGCGGCCAGGGATCTACGGAGTAAAGACAGAAGAAAAATTAGGTGTCCACAAAGACAAGAGGCTGAAGTGCTGCCAATGACCACAAACTCAATACGCTGAGAACCACTGGTCTATATAAAACTCCCATCCCGGGTACGACGTTTGACAAGCGTCCCAGAAAAACTGGTCTGTATAAAACTCCCCTCATGAGCACGATGTTTGACGAGCGTCCCAGAAAAACTGGTTTATATAAAACTCCCCTCTCTCAAACGATGTTTGACAAGCTCCATAGAATCAGTCAGCATAACTTCAACAAGGACACAAAGGTCGCCAGTACAGGGTACACGCGGGAGATTAGTTCCTGTGTGCTACATGACAGCTTACCGGCTGAGGTGCAGACGGGGTCGTTAGATCCACTTACTCCCCCGCCCACTCCCCACCCACACACACACACGCGCGCGCGCGCGCCGACAGTCTAGGAACCTGGAACACGAGTGAGGATCCACGAGTGTGAATATCCTGGAACCACACAAGTTCCGTCTTTACTGAGTTAGGTATCTAGTTGTTTTTGTGTTGTTGTTTTTTTGGTGTGCTTTGAACTCAAACGTAGTCCATTCACGTATTGCTACCTTTACTTGTGCATTGGTTTGATTTTTGTGTGTGGATTTTTTTGCGTATCCCTTACAGGACGTTGCAGTCAACATCAGCGTTTTTCAGCTGCTGTTGATGTACTAGGCAATATTACGCTCAGTAGTTTGCTGTGTGTGGATTAGCTTCCCATATTACTGGTGACCCCCCAGGCGAACCCACTCCGATTTCTGAGGTACTTGTAATTTGCGTCATTAAATCAAGGACGAGAAGTCAACTAGTTTCGAAATGTAGTCCTGACTCCTATCTGCTCCGTTTGATGTCTCCGTTTGACGTCTGTCAGTCCATCCATCTATCTATCAGTCTGTCCGTCCGTCCATCCATCTATCTATCAGTCTGTCCGTCCCTCCGTCCATCTATCTATCAGTCCATCCATCTATCTATCAGTCTGTCCGTCCGTACATCCATCTATCTATCAGCCTGTCCGTCCATCCATCTATCAGCCTGTCCGTCCATCCATCTATCTATCAGTCTGTCCGTCCATCCATCTATCTATCAGTCTGTCCGTCCATCCACCTATCTCGTCCATCCATCTATCTATCAGCCTGTCCGTCCATCCATCTATCTATCAGTCTGTCCGTCCATCCATCTATATATCAGTCTGTCAGCCCATCCATCTATCTATCAGTCTGTCCGTCCATCCATCTATCTATCAGTCTGTCCGTCCATCCATCTATCTATCAGTCTGTCCGTTCATCCATCTATCTATCAGTCTGTCCGTCCATCCACCTATCTATCAGCCTGTCCGTCCATCCATCTATCTATCAGTCTGTCCGTCCATCCATCTATCTATCAGTCTGTCAGCCCATCCATCTATCTATCAGTCTGTCCGTCCATCCATCTATCTATCAGTCTGTCCGTCCATCCATCTATCTATCAGTCTGTCAGCCCATCCATCTATCTATCAGTCTGTCAGCCCATCCATCTACCGTCCATCCATCTATCTATCAGTCTGTCAGCCCATCCATCTATCTATCAGTCTGTCAGCCCATCCATCTATCTATCAGTCTGTCAGCCCATCCATCTATCTATCAGTCTGTCAGCCCATCCATCTATCTATCAGTCTGTCCGTCCATCCGTCTATCTATCAGTCTGTCAGCCCATCCATCTATCTATCAGTCTGTCCGTCCATCCACCTATCTATCGGCCTGTCCGTCCATCCACCTATCTATCGGCCTGTCAGCCCATCCATCTATCTATCAGTCTGTCAGCCCATCCATCTATCTATCAGTCTGTCAGCCCATCCATCTATCTATCAGTCTGTCAGCCCATCCATCTATCTATCAGTCTGTCCGTCCATCCATCTATCAATCAGTCTGTCCATCCATCCATCTATCTATCAGTCTGTTAGCCCATCCATCTATCTATCAGTCTGTCCGTCCATCCATCTATCTATCAGCCTGTCAGCCCATCCATCTATCTATCAGCCTGTCAGCCCATACGTCTATCTATCAGTCTGTCAGCCCATCCGTCTATCTATCAGTCTGTCAGCCCATCTATCTATCAGTCTGTAAGTCCATCCAACTATCTATCAGTCTGTCAGCCCATCCGTCTATCTATCAGTCTGTCAGCCCATCTATCTATCAGTCTGTAAGTCCATCCAACTATCTATCAGTCTGTCAGCCCATCCATCTATCTATCAGTCTGTCAGCCCATCAGTCTGTCAGCCCATCCATCTATCTATCAG
This sequence comes from Cepaea nemoralis, assembly GCA_014155875.1. Classification (NCBI taxonomy): domain Eukaryota; kingdom Metazoa; phylum Mollusca; class Gastropoda; order Stylommatophora; family Helicidae; genus Cepaea; species Cepaea nemoralis. The sequence continues at coordinate 335,653 of JACEFZ010012665.1, read as the reverse complement.
TCTGTCAGCCCATCCGTAAATCTATCAGTCTGTCCGTCCATCCATCTATCTATCAGTCTGTCAGCCCATCCATCTATCAGTCTGTAAGTCCATCCAACTATCTATCAGTCTGTCAGCCCATCCGTCTATCTATCAGTCTGTCAGCCCATCTATCTATCAGTCTGTAAGTCCATCCAACTATCTATCAGTCTGTCAGCCCATCCATCTATCTATCAGTCTGTCAGCCCATCAGTCTGTCAGCCCATCCATCTATCAGCCCATCCATCTATCTATCAGTCTGTCAGCCCATCCGTAAATCTATCAGTCTGTCCGTCCATCCATCTATCTATCAGTCTGTCAGCCCATCCATCTATCTATCAGTCTGTCAGCCCATCCGTCTATCTATCAGTCTGTCCGTTCATCCATCTATCTATCAGTCTGTCCGTCCATCCATCTATATATCAGTCTGTCCGTCCATCCATCTATCTATCAGTCTGTCCGTCCCTCCGTCCATCTATCTATCAGCCTGTCCGTCCATCCATCTATCTATCAGTCTGTCCGTCCATCTATCTATCAGCCTGTCCGTCCATCCATCTATCTATCAGACTGTCCGTCCATCCATCTATCTATCAGTCTGTCCGTCCATCCATCTATCTATCAGCCTGTCCGTCCATCCATCTATCTATCAGTCTGTCCGTCCATCCATCTATCAGCCTGTCCGTCCGTCCATCTATCTATCAGTCTGTCCGTCCATCCATCTATCTATCAGCCTGTCCGTCCATCCATCTATCTATCAGTCTGTCCGTCCGTCCATCTATCTATCAGCCTGTCCGTCCATCCATCTATCTATCAGTCTGTCCGTCCGTCCGTCCATCTATCTATCAGTCTGTCAACCCATCCGTCTATCTATCAGTCTGTCCGTCCATCCATCTATCTATCAGTCTGTCCGTCCATCCATCTATCTATCAGCCTGTCCGTCCATCCATCTATCTATCAGTCTGTCAGCCCATCCGTCTATCTATCAGTCTGTCCGTCCATCCATCTATCTATCAGTCTGTCCGTCCGTCCATCTATCTATCAACCTGTCCGTCCATCCATCTATCTATCATTCTGTCCGTCCATCCATCTATCTATCAGCCTGTCCGTCAATCCATCTATCTATCAGCCTGTCCGTCCATCCATCTATCTATCAGCCTGTCCGTCCATCCATCTATCTATCAGTCTGTCCGTCCATCCATCTATCTATCAGCCTGTCCGCCATCCATCTATCTATCAGTCTGTCCGTCCATCCATCTATCTATCAGCCTGTCCGTCCATCCATCTATCTATCAGCCTGTCCATCTATCCATCTATCTATCAGCCTGTCCGTCCATCCATCTATCTAACAGTCTGTCCGTCCATTCATCTATCTATCTGTCTGTCCATCCATCCATCTATCTATCAGCCTGTCCGTCCGTCCATATATCTATCAGTCTGTCCGTCCATCTATCTATCTATCAGTCTGTACGTCCATCCATCTATCTATCAGTCTGTCCGTCCATCCATCTATCTATCAGTCTGTCCGCCCACCCATCTATCTATCAGTCTGTCCGTCCGTCCATCTATCTATCAGCCTGTCCGTCCATCCATCTATCTAACAGTCTGTCAGCCCATCCACCTATCTATCAGTCTGTCAGCCCATCCATCTATCTATCAGTCTGTCAGCCCATCCATCTATCTATCAGTCTGTCAGCCCATCCATCTATCTATCAGTCTGTCAGCCCATCCATCTATCTATCAGTCTGTCAGCCCATCCATCTTTCTATCAGTCTGTCCGTCCATCCGTCTATCTATCAGTCTGTCAGCCCATCCATCTATCTATCAGTCTGTCCGTCCATCCACCTATCTATCGGCCTGTCCGTCCATCAACCTATCTATCGGCCTGTCAGCCCATCCATCTATCTATCAGTCTGTCAGCCCATCCATCTATCTATCAGTCTGTCAGCCCATCCATCTATCTATCAGTCTGTCAGCCCATCCATCTATCTATCAGTCTGTCCGTCCTTCCATCTATCAATCAGTCTGTCCATCCGTCCATCTATCTATCAGCCTGTCCGTCCATCCATCTATCTATCAGACTGTCCGTCCATCCATCTATCTATCAGTCTGTCCGTCCATCCATCTATCTATCAGCCTGTCCGTCCATCCATCTATCTATCAGTCTGTCCGTCCATCCATCTATCAGCCTGTCCGTCCGTCCATCTATCTATCAGTCTGTCCGTCCATCCATCTATCTATCAGCCTGTCCGTCCATCCATCTATCTATCAGTCTGTCCGTCCGTCCATCTATCTATCAGCCTGTCCGTCCATCCATCTATCTATCAGTCTGTCCGTCCGTCCGTCCATCTATCTATCAGTCTGTCAACCCATCCGTCTATCTATCAGTCTGTCCGTCCATCCATCTATCTATCAGTCTGTCCGTCCATCCATCTATCTATCAGCCTGTCCGTCCATCCATCTATCTATCAGTCTGTCAGCCCATCCGTCTATCTATCAGTCTGTCCGTCCATCCATCTATCTATCAGTCTGTCCGTCCGTCCATCTATCTATCAACCTGTCCGTCCATCCATCTATCTATCAGTCTGTCCGTCCATCCATCTATCTATCAGCCTGTCCGTCAATCCATCTATCTATCAGCCTGTCCGTCCATCCATCTATCTATCAGCCTGTCCGTCCATCCATCTATCTATCAGTCTGTCCGTCCATCCATCTATCTATCAGCCTGTCCTCCATCCATCTATCTATCAGTCTGTCCGTCCATCCATCTATCTATCAGCCTGTCCGTCCATCCATCTATCTATCAGCCTGTCCATCTATCCATCTATCTATCAGCCTGTCCGTCCATCCATCTATCTAACAGTCTGTCCGTCCATTCATCTATCTATCTGTCTGTCCGTCCATCCATCTATCTATCAGCCTGTCCGTCCGTCCATATATCTATCAGTCTGTCCGTCCATCTATCTATCTATCAGTCTGTACGTCCATCCATCTATCTATCAGTCTGTCCGTCCATCCATCTATCTATCAGTCTGTCCGCCCACCCATCTATCTATCAGTCTGTCCGTCCGTCCATCTATCTATCAGCCTGTCCGTCCATCCATCTATCTAACAGTCTGTCAGCCCATCCACCTATCTATCAGTCTGTCAGCCCATCCATCTATCTATCAGTCTGTCAGCCCATCCATCTATCTATCAGTCTGTCAGCCCATCCATCTATCTATCAGTCTGTCAGCCCATCCATCTATCTATCAGTCTGTCAGCCCATCCATCTATCTATCAGTCTGTCAGCCCATCCATCTATCTATCAGTCTGTCCGTCCGTCCACCTATCTATCAGCCTGTCCGTCCATCCACATATCTATCAGTCTGTCAGCCCATCCATCTATCTATCAGTCTGTCAGCCCATCCATCTATCTATCAGTCTGTCCGTCCGTCCATCTATCTATCAGCCTGTCCGTCCATCCATCTATCTATCAGCCTGTCCGTCCATCCATCTATCTATCAGTCTGTCAGCCGATCCATCTATCTATCAGTCTGTCCGTCCGTCCGTCCATCCATCTATCTATCAGCCTGTCCGTTCATCCATCTGTCTATCAGTCTGTCCGTCCGTCCGGCCATCTATCTATCAGCCTGTCCGTCCATCTATCTATCAGCCTGTCCGTCCATCCATCTATCTATCAGTCTGTCCGTCCGTCCATCTATCTATCAGCCTGTCCGTCCGTCCATCTATCTATCAGTCTGTCCGTCCGTCCATCTATCTATCAGTCTGTCCGTCCGTCCGTCCATCTATCTATCAGCCTGTCCGTCCATCCATCTATCTATCAGTCTGTCCGTCCGTTCATCTATCTATAAGCCTGTCCGTCCATCCATCTATCTATCAGTCTGTCCGTCCGTCCGTCCGTCCATCCATCTATCTATCAGCCTGTCCGTCCATCCATCTATCTATCAGCCTGTCCGTCCATCCATCTATCTATCAGTCTGTCAGTCCATCCATCTATCTATCAGTCTGTCAGCCCATCCATCTATCTATCAGTCTGTCAGCCCATCCATCTATCTATCAGTCTGTCCGTCCGTCCATCTATCTATCAGCCTGTCCGTCCATCCATCTATCTATCAGCCTGTCCGTCCATCCATCTATCTATCAGCCTGTCCGTCCATCCATCTATCTATCAGCCTGTCCGTCCATCCATCTATCTATCAGTCTGTCCGTCCGTCCATCTATCTATCAGTCTGTCAGCCCATCCATCTATCTATCAGCCTGTCCATCCGTCCATCCATCTATCTATCAGCCCATCCATCTATCTATCAGTCTGTCAGCCCATCCATCTATCTATCAGACTGTCCATCCGTCCATCCATCTATCTTTCAGTCTGTCAGCCCATCCATCTATCTATCAGCATGTCCATCCGTCCATCCATCTATCTATCAGCCTGTCCGTCCATCCATCCATCTATCAGTCTGTCCATCCGTCCATCCATCTATCTATCAGCCTGTCCGTCCATCCATCTATCTATCAGTCTGTCCGTCTGTCCATCTATCTATCAGTCTGTCAGCCCATCCATCTATCTATCAGCCTGTCCATCCGTCCATCCATCTATCTATCAGCCTGTCCGTCCATCCATCCATCTATCAGTCTGTCCATCCGTCCATCCATCTATCTATCAGCCTGTCCGTCCATCCATCTATCTATCAGCCTGTCCGTCCATCCATCCATCTATCAGTCTGTCCATCCGTCCATCCATCTATCTATCAGTCTGTCCGTCCATCCATCCATCTATCTATCAGCCTGTCCGTCCATCCATCCATCTATCAGTATGTCCGTCCATCTATCAGTCTCGTCGTCCGTCCGTCCATCCATCTATCTATCAGTCAGTCCGTCCATCCATCTATCTATCAGTCTGTCCGTCCATCTATCTATCTATCAGTCTGTCAGTCGTTCCGCCCATCCATCTATCTATCTGTCTGACCATCTATCAATCTATCTATCAGTCGGTCCGTCCATCCATCTATCTATCAGTCTGTCCGTCCATCTATCTATCTATCAGTCTGTCAGTCAGTCAGTCGTTCCGTCCATCCATCTATTTATCAGTCTGTCCGTCCATCTATCTATCTATCAGTCTGTCAGTCAGTCGTTCCGTCCATCCATCTATCTATCAGTCTGACCATCTATCAATATATCTATCAGTCAGTCAGTCGGTCGGTCTGTCCGTCCATCCATCTATCTATCAATCAGCCCATCCATATATCCATCTATCTATCTATTAGTCTATCCATCTGATCATCTATCTATCAGTCAGTCTGTCCGTCCATCTATCTATCAGTCAGTCTGTCTACACGTCCATCTATCTATCAGTTTGTCCATCCGTCCATCTATCTATCTGTCAGTCTGTCCGTCCATCTATCTATCAGTCAGTCTGTCCGTCCATCTATCTATCAGTCAGTCAGTCTGTCTACACGTCCATATATCTATCAGTCTGTCCATCGGTCCATCTATTTATCACTCTGACCGTCCATCCATCTATCTATCAGTCTGTCAGCCCATCCATCTATCTATCAGTCTGTCAGCCCATCCATCTATCTATCAGTCTGTCCGTCCGTCCATCTATCTATCAGCCTGTCCGTCCATCCATCTATCTATCAGCCTGTCCGTCCATCCATCTATCTATCAGTCTGTCAGCCCATCCATCTATCTATGTCTGTCCGTCCGTCCGTCCATCCATCTATCTATCAGCCTGTCCGTTCATCCATCTGTCTATCAGTCTGTCCGTCCGTCCGTCCATCTATCTATCAGCCTGTCCGTCCATCTATCTATCAGCCTGTCCGTCCATCCATCTATCTATCAGTCTGTCCGTCCGTCCATCTATCTATCAGCCTGTCCGTCCGTCCATCTATCTATCAGTCTGTCCGTCCGTCCGTCCATCTATCTATCAGTCTGTCCGTCCGTCCGTCCATCTATCTATCAGCCTGTCCGTCCGTCCATCTATCTATCAGTCTGTCCGTCCGTTCATCTATCTATAAGCCTGTCCGTCCATCCATCTATCTATCAGTCTGTCCGTCCGTCCGTCCATCCATCTATCTATCAGCCTGTCCGTCCATCCATCTATCTATCAGTCTGTCCGTCCGTCCGTCCATCTATCTATCAGCCTGTCCGTCCATCCATCTATCTATCAGTCTGTCCGTCCATCCATCTATCTATCAGTCTGTCCGTCCATCCATCTATCTATCAGCCTGTCCGACCATCCACCTATCAATCAGCCTGTCCGTCCATCCATCTATCTATCAGCCTGTCCGTCCATCCATCTATCTATCAGTCTGTCAGTCCATCCATCTATCTATCAGTCTGTCAGCCCATCCATCTATCTATCAGTCTGTCAGCCCATCCATCTATCTATCAGTCTGTCCGTCCGTCCATCTATCTATCAGCCTGTCCGTCCATCCATCTATCTATCAGCCTGTCCGTCCATCCATCTATCTATCAGCCTGTCCGTCCATCCATCTATCTATCAGCCTGTCCGTCCATCCATCTATCTATCAGTCTGTCAGCCCATCCATCTATCTATCAGCCTGTCCATCCGTCCATCCATCTATCTATCAGCCCATCCATCTATCTATCAGTCTGTCAGCCCATCCATCTATCTATCAGACTGTCCATCCGTCCATCCATCTATCTTTCAGTCTGTCAGCCCATCCATCTATCTATCAGCATGTCCATCCGTCCATCCATCTATCTATCAGCCTGTCCGTCCATCCATCCATCTATCAGTCTGTCCATCCGTCCATCCATCTATCTATCAGTCTGTCAGCCCATCCATCTATCTATCAGCCTGTCCATCCGTCCATCCATCTATCTATCAGCCCATCCATCTATCTATCAGTCTGTCAGCCCATCCATCTATCTATCAGACTGTCCATCCGTCCATCCATCTATCTTTCAGTCTGTCAGCCCATCCATCTATCTATCAGCATGTCCATCCGTCCATCCATCTATCTATCAGCCTGTCCGTCCATCCATCTATCTATCAGCCTGTCCGTCCATCCATCTATCTATCAGCCTGTCCGTCCATCCATCTATCTATCAGTCTGTCAGCCCATCCATCTATCTATCAGTCTGTCAGCCCATCCATCTATCTATCAGTCTGTCAGCCCATCCATCTATCTATCAGTCTGTCAGCCCATCCATCTATCTATCAGTCTGTCAGCCCATCCATCTATCTATCAGTCTGTCCGTCCGTCCACCTATCTATCAGCCTGTCCGTCCATCCACATATCTATCAGTCTGTCAGCCCATCCATCTATCTATCAGTCTGTCAGCCCATCCATCTATCTATCAGTCTGTCCGTCCGTCCATCTATCTATCAGCCTGTCCGTCCATCCATCTATCTATCAGCCTGTCCGTCCATCCATCTATCTATCAGTCTGTCAGCCGATCCATCTATCTATCAGTCTGTCCGTCCGTCCGTCCATCCATCTATCTATCAGCCTGTCCGTTCATCCATCTGTCTATCAGTCTGTCCGTCCGTCCGTTCATCTATCTATAAGCCTGTCCGTCCATCCATCTATCTATCAGTCTGTCCGTCCGTCCATCCATCTATCTATCAGTCTGTCAGCCCATCCATCTATCTATCAGTCTGTCAGCCCATCCATCTATCTATCAGTCTGTCAGCCCATCCATCTATCTATCAGTCTGTCCGTCCGTCCACCTATCTATCAGCCTGTCCGTCCATCCACATATCTATCAGTCTGTCAGCCCATCCATCTATCTATCAGTCTGTCAGCCCATCCATCTATCTATTAGTCTGTCCGTCCGTCCATCTATCTATCAGCCTGTCCGTCCATCCATCTATCTATCAGCCTGTCCGTCCATCCATCTATCTATCAGTCTGTCAGCCGATCCATCTATCTATCAGTCTGTCCGTCCGTCCGTCCATCCATCTATCTATCAGCCTGTCCGTTCATCCATCTGTCTATCAGTCTGTCCGTCCGTCCGTCCATCTATCTATCAGCCTGTCCGTCCATCTATCTATCAGCCTGTCCGTCCATCCATCTATCTATCAGTCTGTCCGTCCGTCCATCTATCTATCAGCCTGTCCGTCCGTCCATCTATCTATCAGTCTGTCCGTCCGTCCATCTATCTATCAGTCTGTCCGTCCGTCCGTCCATCTATCTATCAGCCTGTCCGCCCGTCCATCTATCTATCAGTCTGTCCGTCCGTTCATCTATCTATAAGCCTGTCCGTCCATCCATCTATCTATCAGTCTGTCCGTCCGTCCGTCCATCCATCTATCTATCAGCCTGTCCGTCCATCCATCTATCTATCAGTCTGTCCGTCCGTCCGTCCATCTATCAGCCTGTCCGTCCATCCATCTATCTATCAGTCTGTCCGTCCATCCATCTATCTATCAGCCTGTCCGTCCATCCATCTATCTATCAGCCTGTCCGACCATCCACCTATCAATCAGCCTGTCCGTCCATCCATCTATCTATCAGCCTGTCCGTCCATCCATCTATCTATCAGTCTGTCAGTCCATCCATCTATCTATCAGTCTGTCAGCCCATCCATCTATCTATCAGTCTGTCAGCCCATCCATCTATCTATCAGTCTGTCCGTCCGTCCATCTATCTATCAGCCTGTCCGTCCATCCATCTATCTATCAGCCTGTCCGTCCATCCATCTATCTATCAGCCTGTCCGTCCATCCATCTATCTATCAGCCTGTCCGTCCATCCATCTATCTATCAGTCTGTCCGTCCGTCCATCTATCTATCAGTCTGTCAGCCCATCCATCTATCTATCAGCCTGTCCATCCGTCCATCCATCTATCTATCAGCCCATCCATCTATCTATCAGTCTGTCAGCCCATCCATCTATCTATCAGACTGTCCATCCGTCCATCCATCTATCTTTCAGTCTGTCAGCCCATCCATCTATCTATCAGCATGTCCATCCGTCCATCCATCTATCTATCAGCCTGTCCGTCCATCCATCCATCTATCAGTCTGTCCATCCGTCCATCCATCTATCTATCAGCCTGTCCGTCCATCCATCTATCTATCAGTCTGTCCGTCTGTCCATCTATCTATCAGTCTGTCAGCCCATCCATCTATCTATCAGCCTGTCCATCCGTCCATCCATCTATCAGCCTGTCCGTCCATCCATCCATCTATCAGTCTGTCCATCCGTCCATCCATCTATCTATCAGCCTGTCCGTCCATCCATCTATCTATCAGTCTGTCCGTCCATCCATCTATCTATCAGCCTGTCCGTCCATCCATCCATCTATCAGTCTGTCCATCCGTCCATCCATCTATCTATCAGCCTGTCCGTCCATCCATCCATCTATCAGTCTGTCCATCCGTCCATCCATCTATCTATCAGTCTGTCCGTCCATCCATCCATCTATCTATCAGCCTGTCCGTCCATCCATCCATCTATCAGCCTGTCCGTCCATCCATCTATATATCAGTCTGTCCATCCATCCATCCATCTATCTATCAGCCTGTCCGTCCATCCATCCATCTATCAGTATGTCCGTCCATCTATCAGTCTCGTCGTCCGTCCGTCCATCCATCTATCTATCAGTCAGTCCGTCCATCCATCTATCTATCAGTCTGTCCGTCCATCTATCTATCTATCAGTCTGTCAGTCAGTCAGTCGTTCCGCCCATCCATCTATCTATCTGTCTGACCATCTATCAATCTATCTATCAGTCGGTCCGTTCATCCATCTATCTATCAGTCTGTCCGTCCATCTATCTATCTATCAGTCAGTCAGTCCTTCCGTCCATCCATCTATTTATCAGTCTGTCCGTCCATCTATCTATCTATCAGTCTGTCAGTCAGTCGTTCCGTCCATCCATCTATCTATCAGTCTGACCATCTATCAATATATCTATCAGTCAGTCAGTCGGTCAGTCTGTCCGTCCATCCATCTATCTATCAATCTATCTATCAATCAGCCCATCCATATATCCATCTATCTATCTATTAGTCTATCCACCTGATCATCTATCTATCAGTCAGTCTGTCCGTCCATCTATCTATCAGTCAGTCAGTCTGTCTACACGTCCATCTATCTATCAGTTTGTCCATCCGTCCATCTATCTATCTGTCAGTCTGTCCGTCCATCTATCTATCAGTCAGTCTGTCCGTCCATCTATCTATCAGTCAGTCAGTCTGTCTACACGTCCATCTATCTATCAGTCTGTCCATCGGTCCATCTATTTATCACTCTGACCGTCCATCCATCTATCTATCAGTCTGTCCGTCCGTAAATCCATCTATCTATCAGTCTGCCTGTCAGTCAGTCAGTCTATCTACCTACCTCTACCCCCACCGCCTCTCTATCTACCTATCTCGTCCCTCCTCACCCACTCTCTACCTACTTATCTCCATCCTCCCGCCACCCACCCATCCATCCATCTATCTATCTGCTTGTGTGTAGTGAAGAATGAATGAAACAATGTACGAAAGGAGAGAGAAAAGAAGGGGCTGCATGCCAGATGGGTCTGGGTGGTCAATTCTTAACTTTTTGAAAATAAAGTTTTTTTCATTCGATGAGATCGATGGGTCCCTCTCTCCTTATATGTCTGTCTGTCTATCTATATCTGCATGCATGCCTATCCACCCATCCACTCACCCATCCATCCAGCCATCCATCCATCCTCTCACCCATCCATCCATCTACTCACCTATCCACCCAACCATCCAGGAACCTAAGATAGACATACAGAACAAGCCTAGCATCAACATTCCTCAGCTGTGCAACACTCTTTCAGTTCAAAAGCCCCTTTATTCTTGTTTTATAAAAAGAAGTCTTGAAGAAAGAACCTGCTGTGGGTTTGTGAAGTTTTAGGTTCATCAAATGTTGTAGTCCGGAGTGCGTGGAGGAATAGATGGCCAGTCCTTGCCAGCATAACATAACTATTACACCAACACAACTGTTAAAGTGGTAGAAGCTTCACATCAACAACACAAGAGGTACAAGCTTTGCATCAACCACAAGAGAAGCACAAGCTTTACACTAACCACAAGAGAGAGAGAGAGAGAGAGAGAGAGAGAGAGAGAGAGAGAGAGAGAGAGAGAGAGAGAGAGAGAGAGAGAGGAGAGAGAGAAAGTGAGAGAGAGAGAGAGAAAAAGAGAAAAAGAGAGAAAGAGAGAGAGAAAGTGAGAGAGAGAGAGAGAGAAAAAGAGAAAGAGAGAAAGAGAGAGAGAGAGAGAAAGTGAGAGAGAGAAAAAGAGAGAAAGTGAGAGAGAGAAAAAGAGAAAAAGAGAGAGAGTAAGTGAGAGAGAGAGAAAGAGAGAGAGAAAGAGAAAGAGAGAGAGAGAGAGAGAGAACCACAAGAAAGACACAAACGTCACACCAACCACAAGATAGACACAAACTTTACAATAACCACAAGAAAGACAAAAGCTTTACACTAATCACAAGATACACACAAGCTTTACAATAACCACAATAAAGACACAAGCTTTACAATAACCACAAGATACACACAAGCTTTACAATAACCACAAGATACACACAAGCTTTACAATAACCACAAGATAGACACAAGCTTTACAATAACCACAAGATACACACAAGCTTTACAATAACCACAAGATAGACACAAGCTTTACACTAACCACAAGATACACACAAGCTTTATAATAACCACAAGATAGACACAAGCTTTACACTAACCACAAGATACACACAAGCTTTACACTAACCACAAGATACACACAAGCTTTACAATAACCACAAGATACACACAAGCTTTACAATAACCACAAGATAGACACAAGCTTTACAATAACCACAAGATACACACAAGCTTTACAATAACCACAAGAAAGACATATGCTTTACAATAACCACAAGATAGACACAAGCTTTACACTAACCACAAGATAGACACAAGCTTTACAATAACCACAAGATAGACACAAGCTTTACACTAACCACAAGATACACACAAGCTTTACAATAACCACAAGATACACCCAAGCTTTACACTAACCACAAGATAGACACAAGCTTTACAATAGCCACAAGATAGACACAAGCGTTACAATAACCACAAGATAGACACAAGCTTTACAATAACCACAAGATAGACACAAGCTTTACAATAACCACAAGATAGACACAAGCTTTACAATAACCACAAGAAAGACATAAGCTTTACAATAACCACAAGATACACACAAGCTTTACAATAACCACAAGATACACACAAGCTTTACACCAACCACAAGATACACACAAGCTTTACACCAACCACAAGATACTCACAAGCTTTACACCAACCACAAGATAGACACACGCTTTATCAACAACAAGAGAGATACAGTTTTACATAACCACAACTGTAAACTTCGTCACTGTTACCATAACCTAGTATTTCTTTCTCTTCTTCTCTCTCTTCCTCCTTCATCTCTCCCACTCCGCCTCCCAATATTTCTTGACAAAATTCAATTTTAATCTTAATGATAAGAGTGTGCACTGAAGAAAACCAAGTAAACTTCAACAGCTGTCTCCATCACACTCTGGCACAATAAACATGACAGACCCAACACTCAAGTATCATGGCACCCAAGTTCTGCTGCAGCAACAAGAAGCAGCAGTCACCACAGTTCCTAATTTTAGACATAATCCCATAATCACACAAAGCTGCTGACAGGGGATTTCTGCACAGTCCTATACATTACCTTCATCCCTCAAGGTTGAAAAGAATTAACAAAGTACATCTGCAAACTGCTGACTTAATAATAGATCTGAATATAATAAGTGTTGGATTTCAAGGACAGTGGTTCAGCAGAACGAAAGCACAAATTACAAAACCTTTAATGCCATATCTTGCAAATTTTATATAACACTTATACAGTGCACTGGTGCTGTTGCAAAAGGGTTATGAATAGAATTTGCAATCCCGTATACCACATTCGAAATACAACTGTGGGCAATTTGGAAGCTGACCACCTTGTGCTGGTTTCCATACAGTGGTATGAGTGCCGGTCGTTCAGAAAGCAATGACAAACGTTGCCAAGAAATTGCAAACAGCCAAACAAATGCTGGGGTTGACTGATATTCTGTAAAGGATATGCAACTAACTTTAATTTAATGTTCAGTAAGGATTCATACTTGTAGTGTTAGGTAATGACTTATACTTGTATAGTGTTCAGTAATGATTCACGCTTGTATAGTGTTCAGTAATGACTTACACTTGTATAGTGTTCAGTAATGACTCACGCTTGTATAGTGTTCAGTAATGATTCACACTTGTATAGTGTTCAGTAATGACTTACACTTGTATAGTGTTCAGTAATGACTCACGCTTATACTCACGCTTGTATATTGTTCAGTAATGACTTACACTTGTATAGTGTTCAATAATGACTCACATTTGTATAGTGTTCAGTAATGACTCACTCTTGTATAGTGTTCAGTAATGATTCACACTTGTATAGTGTTCAGTAATGACTCTTGCTTGTATAATGTTCAGTAATGACTCACGCTTGTATAGTGTTCAGTAATGACTCACGCTTGTATAGTGTTCAGTAATGATTCACGCTTGTATAGTGTTCAGTAATGACTTACACTTGTATAGTGTTCAATAATGACTCACACTTGTATAGTGTTCAGTAATGACTCACTCTTGTATAGTGTTCAGTAATGATTCACACTTGTATAGTGTTCAGTAATGACTCACGCTTGTATAGTGTTCAGTAATGACTCACGCTTGTATAGTGTTCAGTAATGACTCTTGCTTGTATAATGTTCAGTAATGACTCACGCTTGTATAGTGTTCAGTAATGTCTCACGCTTGTATAGTGTTCAGTAATGACTCACGCTTGTATAGTGTTCAGTAATGACTCACGCTTGTATAGTGTTCAGTAATGACTCACGCTTGTATAGTGTTCAGTAATGGCTCACGCTTGTATAGTGTTCAGTAATGGCTCACGCTTGTATAGTGTTCAGTAATGGCTCACGCTTGTATAGTGTTCAGTAATGGCTCACGCTTGTATAGTCTTCAGTAATGACTCACTCTTGTATAGTGTTCAGTAATGACTCACGCTTGTATAGTGTTCAGTAATGACTCACGCTTGTATAGTGTTCAGTAATGACTCACGCTTGTATAGTGTTCAGTAATGCCTCACGCTTGCATAGTGTTCAGTAATGACTTACACTTGTATGTGTTCAGTAATGACTCACGCTTGTATAGTGCTCAGTAATGACTCACATCTGTATAGTGCTCAATAACGACTCAAAATTGTATAATGTTCAGTAATGATTCATACTTGTATAGTGTTCAGTAATGACAAACAGATACAACTTCAGCCAACTTCATTCCATCACAAATTGTATGGGATGCCATGGCAGTGAAAATACTGCTTTTATTGTAGTCATTAATGCGGAGGTCGATGTGCGAATGAGAAGACACACTACAAGACTATCCTGAATATGACACATCCAGACAAACCTTCTGGCCTAGAGAAACAACAGTGGAAGATCAGCTCTATGGACCACTGACTGAGTCAACCAACAAAGACAGTGAAGTTTATACAAGAGACAACATTTCAAATCATCATCATCATGTGACATGCCGATAAACGTGGGCGGTCATGTTTCACCATCTCACACGATCACCAGAGTCGTGGATCAGTTCAGTGTTCTTGTCTTGGCCATATCACGTGACCACGCCATCCAAGTATTTACTTCTCTACCTTCCCCTTGTTCTCTTCCCCTCAATCTTGCCATTTGTCACTAAGTTCTCCAATTTATTTCTTCTCATAACGTGTCCAAAACATTTTGACTGTCTACGTCTAATTTCTCTAATCAGTTTATGGTTTTAATTTGTTTCTTGTAGGACTTGGTCATTGGTTTTTCTGTCTTTCCCTGGTGTTCTTCGTATTTTTCTCAGAAACCACATTTCCACAGCCATCAAATGTTTTTCAGCCCATCTGCTCATTGCCCACGTTTCACATCCATACAAAAGCACAGGTTCTATGTAGCACCTCAACACTCTTTTTTTCTCATTTCAAACGGCATCTTTTTATTGGTCAGTATGTTTTCCATCTTGCAAAAGGCTACCTTCGCTATGGCGAATCTTGTTCTAATCTCTTCAAGGTATCTCCCATCAGATGTTATGACTGTTTCGACATATCATAGAACTCACAAGAACACAAGACAAAGAAAAGACTCAAATGCTCATCTGCATCTCGGAAGAAGAAGAAGAAGATTTCTGCCACTTCACATCACAAGAACTCCCATAAATACAAGACAAGGGAATGAGACAAAGACTTACCTGTATCTCGCACCTGCAACCCGCTGATGGACATCCGAGCCTTCTTCTCTAAGGAAACCACATTTTTGGCCAGGTGCTCCACCATCTCCTCCAGTTTCAGCCGCTGCTCGTGCTCATGCTGGATCATCTTCTGCCATCTCCGTCCCTGGGTCTGTGACAGCTCATGGAATTCATTGCAAGCCTGGACATAGATCAAGTTACTATGAAGTACGGCTTTGCCAATAATAAATTATGGTGAAACGGACTAGTTACTATAAACTACAGCATTGTCAATCATAAAATCATGATGAAACAGATCAAGGTACTGTAAAATACACCTTTATCAATCATAAAATCATGATGAAACAGATCAAATTACTATAAAATACAACATTATCAATCATAAAATCATGATGAAACAGATCACGGTACTATAAAATACACCTTTATCAATCATAAAATCACGATGAAACAGATCGAATTACTATAAAATACAACAGCGTCAATCATAAAATCATGATGAAACAGATCAAGTTACTATAAAATACAACATTGTCAATCATAAAATCATGATGAAACAGATCAAATTACTATAAAATACAACAGCGTCAATCATAAAATCATGATGAAACAGATCAAGTTACTATAAAATACAACATTGTCAATCATAAAATCATGATGAAACAGATCAAATTACTATAAAATACAACATTGTCAATCATAAAATCACGATGAAACAGATCAAGTTACTATAAAATACAACATTATCAATCATAAAATCATGATGAAACAGATCACGGTACTATAAAATACACCTTTATCAATCATAAAATCACGATGAAACGGATCAAATTACTATAAAATACAACAGCGTCAATCATAAAATCATGATG
This sequence comes from Cepaea nemoralis, assembly GCA_014155875.1. Taxonomy (NCBI): domain Eukaryota; kingdom Metazoa; phylum Mollusca; class Gastropoda; order Stylommatophora; family Helicidae; genus Cepaea; species Cepaea nemoralis. The sequence continues at coordinate 319,475 of JACEFZ010012665.1, read as the reverse complement.
AAACAGATCAAGTTACTATAAAATACACCTTTATCAATCATAAAATCATGATGAAACAGATCAAGTTACTATAAAATACAACATTAGTCAATCATAAAATCATGATGAAACAGATCAAGGTACTATAAAATACAACCTTATCAATCATAAAATCACGATGAAACAGATCAAATTACTATAAAATACAACAGCGTCAATCATAAAATCATGATGAAACAGATCAAGTTACTATAAAATACACCTTTATCAATCATAAAATCATGATGAAACAGATCAAGTTACTATAAAATACAACATTATCAATCATAAAATCATGATGAAACAGATCAAGGTACTATAAAATACAACATTATCAATCATAAAATCACGATGAAACAGATCAAGTTACTATAAAATACAACATTATCAATCATAAAATCATGATGCAACAGATCAAATTACTATAAAATACAACGGTGTCAATCATAAAATCATGATGAACCATGAGAAAGTGCTAAATTATAGTGAGCAACATCAAATCATATCACTTAAAAGTGGTAAATCACATGATATCTAACACACGGCGAACCAGATCACATTACTAAAGGTATTGTGAAACACATTCCATAGTCAGTACACAGTTAACCAGATGAAATCACTAAAATATAATTAGACAAACAAAATCATTACAGCCCTATGAATTTGATCACATCACTCAAATATAGTGAACCAGACAAAATCATTAAAACATTCTGAACTAACACTAAAACACTAAAATATAAACAAGAGTAGACCATTAACATATATAATAGACCAGACCAAATCATAAAAACATAGTTAACTACATCAAATCACCTAAAACATAATTAGACAAACCAAATCGTAAGACATCAAGTCACTAAAACATATATAAATGTTCTTTGTTTTAAGTCTAATAGTGAGAAGTCAATCGATGAGTGGATTAATATAAAATATAATCTTTATAATATGATTAATAAAACAATAACCAGAAAATATAACCAATATGATTGGATAAACCAGGAATACAACTAGAAAATATAATCTCTATAACATGTTGAATCAGACAACAACTAGAAAATATAACCTCTATAACATATTGAATCAGACAACAACTAGAAAGTATAATCTCTATAACATATTGAATCAGACAACAACTAGAAAATATAATCTCTATAACATGTTGAATCAGACAACAACTAGAAAATATAACCTCTATAACATGTTGAATCAGACAACAACTAGAAAATATAACCTCTATAACATATTGAATAAGACAACAACTAGAAAATATAATCTCTATAACATGTTGAATCAGACAACAACTAGAAAATATAATCTCTATAACATGTTGAATCAGACAACAACTAGAAAATATAACCTCTATAACATATTGAATCAGACAACAACTAGAAAATATAATTTCTATAACATGATGAATCAGACAACTAGAAAATATAACCTCTATAACATATTGAATCAGACAACAACTAGAAAATATAATCTCTATAACATGTTGAATCAGACAACAACTAGAAAATATAACCTCTATAACATATTGAATCAGACAACAACTAGAAAATATAATTTCTATAACATGTTGAATCAGACAACTAGAAAATATAACCTCTATAACATATTGAATCAGACAACAACTAGAAAATATAATCTCTATAACATGTTGAATCAGACAACAACTAGATAATATAACCTTTATAACATATTGAATCAGACAACAACTAGAAAATATAACCTCTACAACATACTGAATCAGACAACAACTAGAAAATATAATCTCTATAACATATTGAATCAGACAACAACTAGAAAATATAATCTCTATAACATATTGAATCAGACAACAACTAGAAAATATAATCTCTATAACATGTTGAATCAGACAACAACTAGAAAATATAACCAATAAAATTAGATAAACTAGACAAACAACAAGAAAATATAATCTCTACAACATGATGAATCAGACAGAATCGCTAGAAAATATAGCCAATAAAACATGATAAAATAGGACATCAGCTAGAAAACAAAATATCTATAATATGATGAATCAGATAATCACTGGAAAATATTACCATGGGAACTAATTAAACTAGAAAATTCGCTAGAAAAAATAATCTTTATAATATGGTGAACCAGACAATCACTGGAAAATATGAGGGAGCTTCAAATGAAAGCCTTAAAACTGTGATAGAAATTACAATAACCAAGTCATTGTCTTGTAACCTGTCAATATTGTTGTTAAGGATGTCAAGAGTGTTAAACATATGACATCATGGTGCAGATGAACACAGTGACATCATCCATCCATCCATCATGTGCCATGCCGGTAAGCATGGGCGGTCATAGTTCTGCCATCTCACTCGATCACCAGAGTCGTGGATCAGCTCCGTGTTTCTGTCTCGACCATGCCACAAGGCCAAGCCATCCAGGTACTTGCTTCTAGGTCTTCCCCTTGGTCTGTTCCCCTCGATCTTACCAGTTGTCACCAAATTCTCCAATCCATTTCTTCTCATAACATGCCCAAACAATTTTGACTGTCTACGTCTAATTTCTCTAATCAATTTACGATCTTCATTTGTTTCTTGAAGGACTTGTTCATTGGTTTTTCTGGCTGTCCATGGTATTTTTTGCATTTTCCTCAGAAACCACATCTCTACAGCCATCAGATGTTTTTCAGCCTGACTGCTCATTGTCCATGCTTCACATCCATACAAAAGTACAGGTTCAATGTAGCATCTCAACACTCTTTTTCTCGTTTCAATTGACATCTTTTTATTGGTCAATATGTTTTTCATCTTGCTAAAGGCTACTTTTGCCATGGCGATTCTTGTTTTAATCTCTTCATCATAAGGGCAGTTTACAGATAGTCACCCTACTTTTGACATGCACCAAAGAGCAGCATTGTTCTGTTATCCGTTTTTTTTATCAGTAAAGGGGTGAAACCTATAGCAATTCATCGGCAAATGAAGATTCCATATGGTGATGCATGCCTGTCAGTCCCGCAAGTGTATGAGTGGAGTAGGAAGTTTCAAAACTGTGACTTCTGTCACAGACTGTTCACGATAGGGTCAGGCACACCGTGTAGTGACCCCAGAGAATTGTTTTCTACAGGAATCCAAGTACTTTATCAGCACTGGAGGACTTGCACTGAATGCAGTGGCGACTACATCGAAAAATTATACATTTGTTCTTTACTTTTTTCAGAATATATTCACCACAAAAACCCAAAAATATGTTATGTTTTCATTTCTTCTTCTTCTTCTTCTGCGTTCATCCGGGGTTTTTTTTCCGGATGTGATTGCGTTGTGCCTGTTTACAGCAGAGCTGCGTTCTTGCACCGTTAGGCCTGACACATCTGACTTCTGCGGGCATTTGTTGACAGGGTTAACCTTCCCGGGATGTGTTTTCATTTGAATCCCCCCTCGTACTATTTTTTTTTTTTTCATATCCTATTTACAGAACATTGCAGTCAACACCAGCATTTTTCAGCTGCTGTTGATGTCTTGGCAAGTTTTACGTTCATTAGTTTACCATTGCTTTCTTAACGACCGGCTCACATACCTTTCCGTAAGACCGGTAGCTGCCGAATGTCGCACAGCTGTGTTTCATACGTGGGTATAGGGGGTTACGAAACAGCATCCTTAACCCCTTCGCAGGGAGACCGTCCCTTGTATTATAAATGGAACAAATTAACCCAGGAAACTAACGAGAAAATATAATCTATATAATCTGATGGGTCCGGTAGAATTCTTAGAACACATCTCCTCTAAACACAATCATTCTACTTCATATTCTGTCTATTATGTCCCAAAGGACGCTCTCAGTCAACCGCCACTAAGCCTTATCCTTTGCTGTTGCCTCCAGCTCCTTCCATGCCCTTCCTGTTTCTCATTCTCTGTTTTGGTCTCCCTCTATTTTGCTTGCCTTGTGGCTTCCACAGGAAGGACTTTAATCATCATCATCAAGTGCCCTGCCAGCAGCTGGCGTAGGCATTCATGACTCCACAGATCTCGGTCCTTGGCTTTCTGGATCAACTCTGCTGATGATATTCCTCCATGCCACCGTCTCAATCCATTCAGCATCATTTCTCTCAGTCTGCCTCTCTTCCCCTTGATATTTCCAGTTGTCACGATGTTCTCCAATGCCTCTCTTCACGTCACATGACCAAAGAAAGCTTTCTTACTGTTGTATATAATGTTCTAATTTTATTAGCCTCTCTCAGGCAATCGTTGTTAGTTACTATGGCAGTCCAAGGAATTAGCAACATTCATCTCAGAAACCACAGGAAGGACTTTACAGTTATATAATCAGCAGGTTTTCTCAATGTGTGCCTTTATTAAGTTATATCTTCTACCATATCCCACAGTGCTTCCGCAATTTCCAAACAGATTCCCTATGAATGCTGTCAAGGGCTATTAAACACCAATTATCAAGGACTTCTTCATCCCTCTTCCAAGGAACGAGCTAAACACCTGAAAGATCACCATTTCCATCTTCGGTGTGTATTTGTGTAAGGTTTTCGTACTTTAGACAGGTTCCATCCAAGGTAACGGGCACTATCTACCCATAGGTATGTTTTCTTTCCTTACAATTTTGCCAAGGCAGTGGCCTTACTCTCTGCCATTTTCAACTGCCACGGGATTGTTAACGCACAACTTGCACACAGGATCCCCAGTTCTTTGTCCCTATCAGAGAAGGCTAGGTATAAGATCTCACTACCCAAGAGATCAGGGGGCATATGATATTATTAAATACCAGTGGTTTTTGAAAAAAAAATGACCAGTCCTGTGCTGAAATTGAACCCAGATCATCTGAGCCTGATGTGACACCGTATCTTCTCAGTCATGTCTTTCCCCAATTACCGAGACTACAACAATAAGACTATGGTACAATAGTTGAATTGAGTTGAGTCAAGAACCAATATCATAGCACTCCAGACATTCCCATACATGATCCATCCTCAATCTTCAACAGCCAGTGAAGAGTCCCAATACCAATGGTAAGAGTAGCAGTCTGATTATGTGTCTGTCTGGCCTCTCTTCGGAGTCGAATGTGTCGAGCAGAGCCTCTGCTCACTCCCTGCAGCATCATTCTCTCCAAACTGTGATGATCTACCTGTTCTTCTGCACTATACACACATGATCTCAAAGGGCCCCGACCATCTTATCATGCACCAATACCCATGGGAAGGTTCACCTGGTCAATGAACGCAGCAGAAGAAGAAGATGCACCAATACCCCACTCACCAAGTGGTACAGACCCAGCACTCAACAGTTAAAACACAGCAACAGGAATAACAAGCGGTACAGACCCAGCACTCAACAGTTAAAACACAGCAACAGGAATAACAAGTGGTACAGACCCAGCACTCAACAGTTAAAACACAGCAACAGGAATAACAAGCAGTACAGACCCAGCACTCAACAGTTAAAACACAGCAACAGGAATAACAAGCGGTACAGACCCAGCACTCAACAGTTAAAACACGGCAACAGGAATAACAAACAAAACTCACATTAATCATGGCATTGGCTGTGATCCTGAACAATGTGGCCCTCTCCTGAACAGCCTTCATGTTAGCAGTGGCCTCGGCTGGGTTGTGGGTCGATTCCAGCTCCGATAGCGTCTTAGTCAGGGCCTGGCCGTGCCGGGCAATGAGATCATTACACGTGTGCAGATCCTCCAGCTTGGCACTCAGGGAGTGGAGCATCATGTTCAGCTCGGCTTTGTCGGGTTGCTGCACCTCCTCCTCATCACTCTCTGAATCAAGGACAATCACTGTAAATTGGTAAGGGAATCAGCGGGAGCTCTTAGCCAACATCCTACAATATGTCATCTACAGACCCCTGCATCCCTGCCCAGGTTTCAATGGTAAAAGCATTGGGTAGTCTCAAAGAAAACATTACTGTTGGGGTGTGAAGTGTGACACCTTCACATATTCTAGGTCACAACATATCTTTCATTCCCTATCACCTTCTTCTCACTATCACCTTTCTTTCCCTGTCACCTTTCTTTCCCTATCACCTTCTTCTCCCTGTCAAATTCTTCTCCCTGTCACCTTCTTCTCCCTGTCAAATTCTTCTCCCTGTCACCTCCTTCTCCTGTCAATTCCTTATCCCTATCACCTTCTTCTCCCTGTCACCTTCTTCTCCCTGTCACCTTCTTCTCCCTGTCAAATTCTTCTCCCTGTCACCTTCTTCTCCCTGTCACCTCCTTCTCCCTGTCAATTCCTTATCCCTATCACCTTCTTCTCCCTATCACCTTCTTCTCCCTGTCACCTTCTTCTCCCTATCACCTTCTTCTCCCTGTCACTTTCTTCTCCCTGTCACCTTCTTCTCTCTGTCACAATGTCCTAAGTGCAATAATGCCGGTTCTTAGCTCATCCATCCATCATGTGCCATGCCGGTAAGCGTGGGCGGTCATGTTTTGCCATCTCACTCGATCACCAGAGTCGTGGATCAGCTCCGTGTTTCTGTCTCGACCATGCCACAAGGCCAAGCCATCCAGGTACTTGCTTCTAGGTCTTCCCCTTGGTCTGTTCCCCTCGATCTTACCAGTTGTCACCAAGTTCTCCAGATCATTTCTTCTCATAACACGCCCAAAAAATTGTGACTGTCTACGTCTAATGTTTCTAATCAGTTTACGATCTTCATTTGTTTCTTGAAGGACTTGTTCATTGGTCTTTCTGGCTGTCCATGGTATTCTTTGCATTTTCCTCAGAAACCACATTTCTACAGCCATCAGATGTTTTTCAGCCTGACTGCTCATTGTCCAAGCTTCACATCCATATAAGAGTACAGGTTCTATGTAGCATCTCAACACTCTTTTTCTTGTTTCAATTGACATCTTTTTATAGGTCAGTATGTTTTTCATCTTGCTAAAGGCTACTTTTGCCATGGGGATTCTTGTTCTAATCTCTTCAAGGCATCTCCCATCAGATGCTATTACTGTTCCAAGATAATTGTACCTATTCACTTGTTGAAGAATATTCCCATTTACTTGTATATTACATTGTGGTATTTCGTTCTTCCTAGTGACGACCATAATCTGTGTCATTTTACAATTTAATTCTAACCCTAGTTGTTCACTGTATGTAACAACCGCATCTACTAAATTTTGCAGGTCCTGTTCATTGTCCTATTCATTGACTGTATCGTCTGCATATCTAATGTTATTGATGCATCGTCCCCCAATGCTGATGCCTTCCATATCTTCAATATTTCTGAAAATACTTTCACTGTAAAGGGAAAACAGATCTGGAGACATTACACATCCCTGTCTCACACCTCTCTTAATAGGTTGATATTGGCTTACTTCATTATCAACTCTTATGGCAGCTTGTTGTTTCCAATATATGTTTTTTACAAGTCTCAGGTCTTTTCCATCAATCTGTAGATCCTCAAGCATCCTTATCATGTCGACATGTCTCACTTTATCGAAAGCCTTTGTGTGTCAATAAAGCAAAGGTGTAGATCTTTGTTTATTTCTATAGAACGTTCGATTACGGTTCTCAGTATATACACAGCATTTACTGTACCCTTGCCTTTTACAAAACCACATTGTTCTTCTCCTATTTCAGGTTGTATTTTCCTCCTAACTCTTTGCATGATAATTCTTAGCAAAATCTTTGTGATGTGACTCATTATACTAATTGTTCGATGTTGATCACATTCCAAGGCTCTGGATTTCTTTGAGATTCTTTGAGTCTGAACCGGGGGTCTTGCCAGATTTCATATGGTTAATGGACCTCCATCTTCAAAATTGCTGGTCCTTCATTATTATTTTGAACATCATACTGTTTGTCTCTGTTATCGTCATAAAGGTTTTTCACGTAATCTGACCATACATGTAAGATCTGATCTTTTTCTATTATGACTCTTCCATCTTTTGTCTTTAGGCAGCCTGTTGATGTACTTGTTCTTTGATTAGTAAGCTCCTGAATTCTTTTGTGTATTAGTTTCGCATTTTTACTGTTGTGCTGTTCTTCAATTTCTCTGCAATTTTTCTCAAGCCATGTTTCTTTTGCCTACTTACATAAGGTTCTGACTTTTCTGTGAATTTCTTCATATTTGGCAGGACTATTTTTGTTCTGTCTTCTTGTTTCCATTAGTTGTAAAATTTCTTCAGTCATCTATGTCTTACGGCCCACTTACGGCCCATCTGAGCTCAACTCAACTCAACTCATATCATGAGGTGAATAAACAAATAATGCTGTGGTTGAAATACTGAATGCATAGTCACTGACACTGTTCAAATGTAATCCCCATGGAAGTCAAAGGTTGTTTTGAATAATAATATTGAAGTGAAGTGAAGTGACTTAAAAATCATCCCATATTAACTAAGCACCACCCACAGTGGCTTTGGTAGTTCAGGCTCTACAGATCCAGATGACTTGGTTAGAGAAGATCAGACTAATTAACTAACTAAGATCCAGATGATATTTAGAAACTGCATGACAACGTAATCAATCACGGGAAAGAAATTAAGTAACAGAAGTGTTTGTGGTGTGTGTGGTAAATTGGGTTATCGTCTTTTCACTGAGAGTTTACACAGTTGGTATGCTAGCTTTGTACAAATTTCTGAAGCTGAAGTAGAATTGTGCAGAGTGTCTCCTGTATGGTGCTGCTACTGTAACAGAATCCATGGGAATCTTGATATATGAAGCCCATAAGAGGGTACTCTCCCACTGTTTATGCTTCACCTCCACACCGCAAGGTTCAAAAGGAACAAGATGAGATAAGATGAGTTCACCAAGTAAGTGAACAACTTCCCAAGTAAGTAAACCACTTCCCAAATAGGTGAACAATCTCCAAAGTAAACAACTTCCCATGTAAAGAGACCAATAGTAACTATTAATTGTCCATACAGATCTTCACTTCTGTATATCATCTAGCAATTGTTATGACCCTTATCTGAAACTACATGACAAAAGAGAAAAGCTGAATAAGAATTTGCATAATTAATTATACATGACACTGTACAATCACGTGGCTCCTGTGCCACCCAACGGGCAATGGAATTTCAACTATTCCTCCCCACAATACTTGAAGGCAAAAGTGAAAGATGATGATGAAGATGATGATGATAATGATGGTGATGTTGATAATGATGATGAAAATGATGATGATGATGATAATGATGAAGATAATGATGATGGTGATGATGATGATGATGATGATGATGATGATGATGATGATGATGATGATGATGATGATGATGATGATGATGATGATGATGATGATGACCATCAGATGATGAAAATAGTCTGACGACAGCAAACTCACCAGCATCCACCATCTTCCGGGCCTCAGTTTTGGCCAGCTCAAGTGCCATTATCCACTTCTGTCGCTCCACCTCAGTGGCTGCCTTGAGGTGGAATGTCTGAGTCCCACCGTTGCTGATGACAATGGTCGTGGAGTCTTCCGTGTGGATGATAGCGTTTGCCAAATTAATGGTTCCGCGACACGTATGGGCCATCTCTGCCTGGTTTCTGCAATGGAAAATACTCAAATTCTACACTGTTTATAATCATTCACATTACAAGACTAATTGAAAATGTCACAGAGTGTTATATCCTGGCAACAACAATAAAAGTTAGTTGCATGTCCTTTACAGGACGAAGCAGTCAAACGCAGCGTTTTTTGGCGGTTTGTGATTTCTGGGCAAGTTTACTTTCAGTAGTTTGCTACTGCTTTCTGAACGACTGGCACTCATACCATTTCATTAAAAACCGTTAAGCAGTCTGCTACCAAATCACCCACAAGTGTGTTTCGAATGTGGTATGCGGAATTACGAACTGCGTCCGTAATCCCTTCACCACGGAGCAAGCAACAACAATGTGCACTGTTCACAGAAATGATTCACATTAACAGATTCTGTGCCAAACAAAACGTAGGTTTGCACCAAACAAAAAGTAGGTTTGCACCAAAGAAAAAGTAGGTTTGGACCAAACAAAAAGAAGGTTTGGACCAAACAAAAAGTAGGTTTCAACCAAATGCAAATGGATGGTGGAAAATGGGAAGTAGGCACGTGTCACAGTTATGAGTTAAAAGCTGTTAGTATGGTAGCAGATATGTTGTATTACATATCAAAATAAAGGGGCTTTCGTAGGGACAACTACTGTATGTAAGCCCACGGCAGATACGAGAAGTCGCTTAAGACATTAATCATCTCATGGCACTTAATCTGTTAAAAGACTCATTGAAAATGTCACAAAATGTGACTATCTTGGCTTTATATTTAAAAATGGTTACTATTCATAGAATACAGATGTAGACTGACAACAGCAATGCAGAGGTTAAACCATATGATAAAACTATGGCACAACAACAGAAAGCAAGTACATTTGTTTAGACGAGGAATCTTTCTTCTTGCCTGCCAACACACAGAGTGTGGACCATTCTGCAATCAACAACAAAAAATAAAGAAAAGAAAATTGGGGCGACTGAGCTCAAATGTTACAGAAAAGTTCTTAGAAAATATGGACACTCTACCAGACCTGAACACTGAAGAAAACTGGCTGGTAAACAACATCGTGATTCGGAAACTAAATATTATAAACATATAATTACTACAGCTGGCCAGAATGAAGGGAAAAGTGCAAGTGGAAGGCATAGAGATAAATATCTGGATTTCTTGGCCACATTATGATTCTGGAGCTTTTGCCATGACCACAAGTAGTCTGACCATGGAAGTCATGGCAGTAAGTAAAGCAATAACATGGCTCGAGACAACGACCTTCACTCGGGCATGTTTCATTAGTGGCTTAATGAGTATGCTCAGGAAGATAGAGATGGGTTGGGTCCAAAGACAGTGGTTGGTGTCTCTGAGGCAGTCACGGCTGGCAAAGATTAGTTTCATTTGTGTGCCAGGGCAAGCGGGTATAGAAGGAAATGAGCAGGCTGACAGGCTTGCAGGTAAGGCTACTGTGAAGGGTGGATGAGCCATGGACCAGGCTAATATACTGAATGCTCTACGAGAAGTAAGACGTTTACGAGAACCAACAAATGACTGTGAATCTACAACCATGGTCAGACTGCGAGAATAGCAAGTTAAAAGAGGTGTAGCCAAACAAGAGCTCTATGCAGAATGCCAAAGAAGATTAATAAACCAATAAAACAACTGATGTCGTGAGCCGCTACATGCTGCAGGATTTACTGAGGGGATCAGAGCACTTATGGACTGAATGGTTTGATGTGCAATGAAGATGATCTGTCGACTAACTAACTAACTAACTAACTAACAAACTAACTAACTAACTAACTAACATGATGAAGAAAACAGACAAAATGGCCACAGTGTCATAGAGAACAGACTGCATCCATATACCTGACTAAAATGGTTGCTTATGATTGAGTTTATAGAACTGACATCACTGCACTCAATACATTCCCAAACGTGCTCCGTCTCCTCGTTCAAAACAGCCAGCGAAGAGTCACACTACTAATCGTTCCCACCACTATCTGACTGAAAATTCTTCTGATCTTCCCTCTCAGTTTTGAGATTCTATTCAGAACCCCTGCCAATCCTCTGCAATCTCATCCTTTCCACATACGGTTTCTCAATTTGTTCCCCCTCCTCCACCTGGTTCCACAGACACACAACCACCTCCCCCTTGTCCAAGAGGTGCATTCCCTGCCAGCTTATCAGCCTGTTCATTCCCCCGAACTCCTGCATGGTCAGGGCAAAAAATCCATACAATTCTCACAATCTGCGACCTCTGAAGCGAGGTGAACCATTCCACATGAAACATTCCTTTCGCCACCTTACTAAGCATACTCCTTGAGTCTGTAATGAATATAATGTGTGTTGTAGTAGTCTCTCTAACCAATGGAATGCCGCTGTGACTGCTTCCACCTCCATTCTCATGCTGGAAGTCGTAGCCTCATATGCCAGACTCTTCTTTTTTTAAGAATCGTCCATTAGCCTTCGCAATGAAATCCCAACTACTCCGCCTGTTTCTTACCACGGACCCATCAGTATAGATCACTATGCCACCTTGATGTGTGTTGCTCTGAATAAGCTGTTGCACTTTAAACTCTGTGCCACCTGCTGCCCATTCTATTACATTGTGCCAGTCGATCATGTCTTCCGGTATTTCAGCCCACTCTTTTTCATGACTGATGATTTCTAGATTACACACCTGACGTATAGATATTTCCGCCTCTGCCGTCCAGAACCTGCACATGTGCGGACTACACTTGACTTCAAAGAGGGCTAACATACAGCCAATCGCTGACGCTGTGAAGCTGTTTTTAATATACTTATGGCACGTGGCTATGTCTGGAGCAACTTGAGACAGCAGTTGCAGTGTGCTCACAGATGTTTTAACACACATTAAATACAATACCATGCAAACCAGACGGAGACATCAGTTCATTCAGCATGGCAGCACTTTAATTATCCACTCCACTTTCCGAGGTCTATCTCAACAGCTGTCCACTTGACATCACTTACTGCGTATGTTCATTGACATCACCTATCGTGTACGTTCATTGGGTCAAGCCAGACTCACTCACACATCCACTGACTTTTCCAAGTCACATGAGCAGCAGTAATCACCTAAAAATTACCATTTGTTTCTCTTTACATTCATTTGATCAAGCTGCAATAGGCAGTGACCAAGAAACATCTACAAGTCTCTCTTTACATCCATGTAGTCCAGCTTGCATCTACACGTTTCCCTTTACATCTATGTGGGGGCTGAGTGGTCTCATGGTGTCTGCCTCGAGTGCTGGAGGTCCAGGGTTCAAGCCCCGGTGAGGGCCGGGATTTTTTCACAGGAACTTCTAGTAACAAAATGTCCTCTGGTCTCTGGTTAGTGAGATTGGACGCCCATATGTATTGTTGTGCATGTAAAAAATCCCTAGGCAGTTGAAAATCGAAAAAGAGCAGCCTAACAGCACTGCCCAGGCAAAAATTTAGAGATACACATCTACCCAAAGTATTTCAGGATCCTCGCCAGTGTTAAGGAGTTCGTGCACTGAGCTGAGATTCTCCGGACTCAGGCTTGAGTTAGGAGTAGAACGGAGCACTTATGGGTCACACCCGTGTGCCATGATGTTGATCCATTGACTAAACTAAACTTTACATCTATGTAGTCTAGCTTGTATCTACATGTTTCTCTTTACACCCAATGTAGATGGCGGTACAGAATGCTCTTAACCATATGAAAACTGGCAAAACCCCCAGTTCAGACAACATCACAACAGAAATGATTAATGCTTTAGAAGAATATGGAATAGATCAAGTCACCAGACTGCTGAATACAATATATGATACTGGAGATATACCTCATGAATTATGTAATTCTGTATTTATTATTTATTGCAAATCCCAACGAAATCAGGAGCCTTGGAATGTGATCAACATTGAACAATTAGTATAATGAGTCACATCACAAAGATTTTGCTAAGAATTATCATGCAAAGAGTTAGGAAGAAAATACAATCTGAAATAGAGAAGAACAACGTGGGTTTGTAGAAGGCAATGGTACAGTAAATGATGTATATATGCTGAGATGAACGTTCTATAGAAGTAAACAAAAATCTACACCTTTGCTTTATTGACTACACAAAGGCTTTCGATAAAGTAAGACATGTCAACACGATAAAGATGCTTGAAGATCTAAAAACTGATGGGAAAGACCTTAGACTTGTAAAAAACATATATTGGACACAAGCTGCCATAAAAATTGATAATAAAGTATATTAAGAGAGGTGTGAGATAGGGATGTGTAATGACTCCAGATCTTTTTTCCCTATACAGTGAAAATATTTTCAGAAATATAGAAGATATGGAAGGAATCATCATTGGGGGACGATACATCAATAACATTAGATATGCAGATGATTGCAGACAATGAGCAAAATCTGCAACATTTGGTAGATGCGATTGTTGCACACAGTGAATAACAAGGGTTAGAACTGAATTGTAAGGAGACACAGAATATGGTCATCACTGGGACGAAAGAAATATCACAATGTAATATAGTGAATCTGTACAATTATCTCGGAACAGTCATAACATCTTATGGGATGTGCCTTGAAGAGATTAGAAAAAGAATCGCCATGGCGAAGGTAGCCTTTTGCAAGATGAAAAACATAGTAGCTAATAAAAAAGATGTCAACTGCAATAAGAAATAGGGTGTTGAGGTGCTACACAGAACCCGTACTTTTGTATGGATGTGAAGTGGGCTGTGGAAATGTGGTTTCTGAGGAAAATACAAAGAATACCATGGATAGACAGAAAAACCAATGAACAAGTTCTTCAAGAAACAACTGAAAATCGTAAATTGATTAGAGACATTAGACGTAGACAGTCAAAATCTTTTAGACATGTTATGAGAAGAGATGGATTGGAGAACTTGGTGACAATTGGCAAGATTGAGGGGAAGAGACCAAGGGGAAGGCCGAGAAGTAAATACATGGATGGCTTGGCCACGTGGCATGGTCGAGACAGGACACGAAGCTAATCCACGGCTCTTGTGATCAAGTGAGATGGCGAAACATGACCGCCCACGCTTATCAGCATGGCACATGATGGATAGAGTCCAGCTTGCATCTACATATTTATCTTTACACTCATGTGGTCTAGCTGCAGTGGTCACTAACAAACATCTACATGCTTATCTTTACACTCATGTGGTCTAGCTGCAGTGGTCACTAACAAACATCTACATGTTTATCTTTACACTCATGTGGTCTAGCTGCAGTGGTCACTAACAAACATCTACATGTTTATCTTTACACTCATGTGGTCTAGCTGCAGTGGTCACTAACAAACATCTACATGTTTATCTTTACACTCATGTGGTCTAGCTGCAGTGGTCACTAACAAACATCTACATGCTTATCTTTACACTCATGTGGTCTAGCTGCAGTGGTCACCAGCAAACATCTACATATTTATCTTTACACACATGCGGTATAACTGCAGTAGTCACCAACAAACGTCTATATGTTTATCTTTACATCAATGCCATTAAGCTGCAGCAGACACCAACAAACATCTACATGTTTCTCTTTACATCCATATGATCCTGATCCACAATGATCATCCACAAATGAGAATTGCCAAATGTGGTGTATATTCATCATTACTATATGGTAGAGAAACATTGACAACGAACGAGCACATGGAAAACAAACTGAGGACCTGAAGATGTGAATATATTTAGAAGAATAAGTTGTATTTCCCAGAAACATAAACAACCAAATACAAAGGTTCTGTAGAGGCTAGCAATTAAAAGCGAATTGTTGAAACCAATAAAAAATACAAATTGAATAGACAAATTAAAAAGTATAGCACTCTTGTAAACACCCTGCTGGAGAGAAAAGTTGACAACAAAGTAATAGGTAGACAGCAGTGCAAGTGGGAAGACAGCCTAGCAATAGACAGACAGTGGTACAAGTGGGGAAACAGCCAAGCAATAGGTAGACAGTGGTACAAGTGGGGAAACAGCCAAGCAATAGGTAGACAGTGGTACAAGTGGGAAAACAGCCAAGCAATAGGTATATAGTGGCACAAGTGGGCAAACAGCCTAGCAATAGGTAGACAGGGGTACAAGTGGGAAGACAGCCAAGCAATAGACAGACAGCAGTACAAGTGGAAAGATAGCCAAGCAATAGGCAGACAGCAGTACAAGTGGGAAGATAGCCAAGATTGTTCTTCTTCTTCTTCTGTGTTTGTCCGAAATGTTTTAGACGTAATTATGTTGTGCCTGTTTACAGCAGAGCTGCGATATTTGCACCTTTCGGCCGACAGATCCAACTTCTTCAGACATTTGTTGAGGGTTATCTTCCAGGTAAAAGTGGGAAGACAGCCAAGCAATAGGTAGACAGTGGTACAAGTGGGAAGACAACCAAGCAATAGGTAGACAGTGGTACAAGTCACCAAGCAATAGGTAGACAGTGGTACAAGTCACCAAGCAATAGGTAGACAGTGGTACAAGTCACCAAGCAATAGGTAGACAGTGGTACAAGTCACCAAGCATTGGGTAGACAGTGGTACAAGTCACCAAGCAATAGGTAGACAGTGGTACAAGTCACCAAGCAATAGGTAGACAGTGGTACAAGTCACCAAGCAATAGGTAGACAGTGGTACAAGTCACCAAGCAATAGGTAGACAGTGGTACAAGTCACCAAGCAATAGGTAGACAGTGGTATAAGTCACCAAGCATTAGGTAGACAGTGGTACAAGTCACCAAGCAATAGGTAGACAGTGGCACAAGTCACCAAGCAATAGGTAGACAGTGGTACAAGTCACAAAGCAATAGGTAGACAGAGGTACAAGTCACCAAGCAATAGGTAGACAGAGGTACAAGTCACCAAGCAATAGGTAGACAGTGGTACAAGTCACAAAGCAATAGGTAGACAGAGGTACAATCAGTTATCAGTTGGGGTATCTTCATTGCACTCTGGACAGGTCCATAGGTGCTCAGATCCTCCCCCCAGCATAAGCATCAGCGTTCGGTGGCTAATAGTGCCAGTTCTGTGTTGGTTAACAGACAGAGGTACAAGTTGCCAAGGTAGACAGTGGTACAAGTCACCATACAATAGGTAGACAGCGGTACAATTTGCCAAGCGAATAGGTAGACAGTGGTACAAGTCACCATACAATAGGTAGACAGCGGTACAATTTGCCAAGCGAATAGGTAGACAGTGGTACAAGTCACCAAACAATAGGTAGACAGTGGTACAAGTGGGAAGAGCCAGTGAATCCACCTCGTCCAGAACTATTAGCAGCCTGGCATTATGGCATATGTTGGGGGGGGGGGGGGGGGAGGATTTGAGCATCTATGTACTTGCCAGGAGAGCAAGAATGATATGTCACAAGAGCAAGGATGATATGTCAGGAGAGCAAGGATGATATGTCAGAAGTGCAAAGATGTTATGTCAAGAGAGCAAGGATGATATGTCAGGAGTGCAAGGATGATATGTCAGGGGTGCAAGGTTGATATGTCAGTAGTGCAAGGATGTTATGTCAGGAGTGCAAGGATGTTATGTCAGGAGTGCAAGGATGTTATGTCAGGAGAGCAAGGATGTTGTGTCAGGAGAGCAAGGATGTTATGTCAGGAGAGCAAGGATGTTATGTCAGGAGAGCAAGGATGTTATGTCAGGAGAGCAAGGATGTTATGTCAGGAGTGCAAGGATGTTATGTCAGGAGAGCAAGGATGATGTCAGGAGTGCAAGGATGTTATGTCAAGAGTGCAAGGATGTTATGTCAGGAGTGCAAGGATGTTATGTCAGGAGAGCAAGGATGTTATGTCAGGAGAGCAAGGATGATGTCAGGAGTGCAAGGATGTTATGTCAGGAGTGCAAGGATGATGTCAGAGTGCAAGGATGTTATGTCAGCAGGAGAGCAAGGATGTTATGTCAGGAGAGCAAGGATGATGTCAGGAGTGCAAGGATGTTATGTCAGGAGTGCAAGGATGTTATGTCAGGAGAGCAAGGATGTTATGTCAGGAGAGCAAGGATGTTATGTCAGGAGTGAAAGGATGTTATGTCAGGAGAGGAAGGATGATATATCAGGAGTGCAAGGATATGTCAGGAGAGCAATAATGATATGTCAGGAGTGCAATGATGATATCCCAACAGATAACTAACTAACAAGTGGGAAGATAAAAGATAGATGAACATCAATCTGTCAGACAACCAGGGTAAGAGGTAGAGTTGGAGATCCAATGCTGCTTGTTTACTCTAGAGGAAAGGTAACACCAATACGCCTGGAACAAGGCAAGCTGCAGAAGCTGCCGGATCAGCAAAGCAATACTATGTTCGCCTGTCGGAGCTTCCATCCCAAGCCATTGCCAACCAAGGCTTAGGGCCTGGTCTGCCCAGCCATGACATTTCGTCACTAGGTTGCATTTCGTCGCTAGGTTGCATTTCCTCGCACTAGGATAAGGCTCATACCTTCTCAAGTGTGCTCCTCCGCCCAAAACCACAGGCACAATGTGGGGTGTCAGGTTTGGTGAGCCCTGCCCAACATTTGGCGCTAACAGGAAGCAGGTAGTACTGTCTACTGTCATACGGTAGTTCAGTCTTATCTGACTAAGACCTGACTAAACTTCTAGCGTAGTGTAGTGACATGGAAACTGCAACAACGGTTAGGTCATTTATGAAAATCAACTAGTATAAGCAACTGGAAGTCTTCCAGTAAAGAGGTAACTCAGTGAAGTTCATACAAGAGACAACACTGCAGATATAGACAATACATTTCAAGCTAACAAAAGAAGGTGAATAAGAGGTAAATAGTGTAGAAACATGGAAACTACAACAATATGGCCATACTTAAAGATCAACTAGAAAGTGTACTAGAAAGAGGAGCATAGCAGGGATGTGTGTTGTCCCCAAGCCTATTCAACCTAAACATAGACAGAATTTTTAAACAAGTCGAACTGCCTGGACTTAACATCAATGGAAGAATCGTAAACAATCTTAGGATACCGTGGTACTAGCAGAAAGCGAGCAAGAGTTCAAAACTTAGTGGAACAAGTAAACAGGCATAGTGCAGAATGTGGCTTAGATATTGACATCCAAAAAACAAAAATTATGATAATTAGCAGTGGAAAGGAAAGGTCATCAATGAACATCATAGTAAACAGGGAGATACTAGAACAAGTAACAAGTTTCTCCTATCTTGGACATATAATAACAGATGATGGCAGAAGTTAAATAGAAATCAAAAAGAGAATAGGACTGGCCAAAAATGCTTTCAACAGCATGAAATCAGTATTAACATCTAGAGAGATTAACAACACATTAAAAATGAGAATTGTCAAATGTTCATATATTCAACTCTACTGTATGGCACGGAAGCCTGGACATTGAACAAGCAACTAGAACATCAAATAGATGTGAAGATGTGGATATACAGAAGAATATGGCGTATTTCACGGAAACAGAAACAATCAAATACAGAGGTTCTAGAACTGGGAATGAAAAGAGAGTTATGAAAGAAATAAAAAAGAGGCAAGTGAAATATTTTGGCCACGTTAAAAGACATAATACTCTTATAAAAACCATACTGGAGGGCAAGGTTGAGGGCAAGCAAGCAAGAGGTAGACAACGATACAAGTGGGAAGATAACATAAAGAGATGGACAAACATCAATCTGACAGAATGTATAGTCAGGGCGAGAGACAGACAGTGTTGGAGATCCATTGCAGCCAATCTTCATTGTAGAGACGGCACCTGATTGATTGATTGATTGATTGATTGATTGATTGAGAAAGTGTAGTGATATGAGAACTACAATATGGTCAAATATCAAGATCAACCAGACTGTCAAACTGGAATACTTCTATGTAGTTACATGGGAACTACTACAATGGTACAGTCATATATACAGATCAACTAGATTATCCAACTGAAGCACATCCAGGAAGAATTATAAATGTATAGAAATATTAGTTTTGAAAGAATTATATGCTTCTATTTAGTTAAAAATAAAATTGTTTAATTAATTTCCTGCACTTTTTTCAATTCACTTGGCGTGCCATTGAAAATTGTTCCAAGTGCCACATGTGACATGCATGCCATAGGTTGCTGACGTCTGTTCTAGACTTTCCAGCTGGAACACTCCGAGGACAGAAGCAACACAAGCAGAAACATGAGAACTACAATGGTATGAGCAAGTTTCAAGATCAACAAAGTTGTCCAATTGCAGCAGATCCATTAAAAAGGCAACTGGGCATACTCAACATAAATCTGGGCAGATACTATTCAGTAGTGGACAGGAAAACTTTGTGAAGAGACGTAAAGACAGGGGCAGTTTTAAAATAATTATATGCTTCTATTTAAAATAATAGTTACATTTTGTACAAGATTATATACTGTTTTTCAATTCACTTGGCGTGCCAAGATGGATCAACTGAAAGTAAAAAGTAACAAGTGGTCATTTGTTGGTTTTTACTGCAGCTCATGTGACGTGGAAAAGGTCAGTGGATGTGTAAGTCTGGCTTGACCCAATGAACATACATGATAGGTGATGTCAATGAACGTACACGATAAGTGTCAAGTGGACAGCTGGTGACATAGACGTAGGGAAGTGGAAAGGTTGATTAAAGTGCTGCCATGCTGAATGAACTGATGACTCTGTCTGGTTTGCATTATATTGTATTTAATGGGTCAGTCCTATTATACTTCTTAGTTTTTCTATGAGCAGTATAACACAATCGTCCTACTAACTCTATGCTACCAATGCCAAACCTGGACAGTGACAGAAAAAGAGAAAAGAAAAATCACAACAACAGAAATGAGATTCCTGAAAAGAATACTCAATGTATCAAGCAGAGAGGAAATCAGAAATTAAGAAATCAGGACTAAAGTGGGGGTTATAGCTGCGCTAGATTTTATTAGAAGGCAGCAAGTCAAATGGTTTGGCATGTAACTAGGTTATACTACAACAAACAATGATGTAAGGACTAAGCGGAAGCTGAAGAAGAGGTTGAGCATGTAAACAATAGACAGAGGGGATAGCAGAGTCCATGGGAATCTCAATACATGAAGCCCATAAACGGACACTCTCCCGCTGTTTATACTTCACCTCGACACTGCAAGGTACAAGAGGAACAAGATGCAATGAGATGAGATGTATTTAATGGACAGAAAAGAACAGGGGAAACCCAGGCAGAAACTGAAATACTGGCAAGAGATACTCTTAGAGAGTGCATGACCTCTATGCAATAAGAAGAGGATAGGTTTGGCATGAGATATAGAAGGAATTCAGATGTAGGCTAGCCACAGCGATGCTGACTTTCTTCTTCTTTTTCTGCTCTTTATTCCTCATTGGGGCAAAGGCCCTCAACCAACCCACGCCAGGCCGTCATATCATTTGCTATCTCCTGCTGCTCCCTCCATGTCCTCCCAGTCCCTCAGCTCCCTCCATGTCCTCCCAGTCCCTCCATGTCCTCCCAGTCCTGCAGCTCCCTCCATGTCCTCCCAGTCCCTCAGCTCCCTCCATGTCCTCCCAGTCCTGCAGCTCCCTCCATGTCCTCCCAGTCCTGCAGCTCACTCCATGTCCTCCCAGTCCTGCAGCTCCCTCCATGTCCTCCCAGTCCTGTAGCTCCCTCCATGTCCTCCCAGTCCTATATAATTGTTTTTTTGTTGCATTTAATTGCTTTGAACTCAAGCGTGCCTCTTACACGTGCTATTACTTCTAGTGCATTGGACTGATGTTTGCATGTGGATTAGCTTTCCCTATTACCAGTGTCCCTCGCTATCAGGTGAGCCCACTCAACTTCTGAGGTACTTGTAATTTAAGTCCCCAAGTCAAGGACGAGAAGTCAATATTTTAGTCCAACTGACCAGTATAGGGGTTGAACATGCTACCTCGGCATCAGCACAATGATCTCTGTAATTCTCTTCTCCATGTGTTGTTAGGTCTTCCAGTGATTTGTTTGCCTTGTGGGTTCCAGACAAGAGAGTGTCTGATTATATTATCCTCATATTTCCTCAGTGTGTGTTCTATCCAGTATCAGTGTTATTTCCTCACCTCTTTGTTCACTGGAATTTGTCTAATTCTCTCCATGAGCTCTACATTGGTGATTCTGTCATATCATTTTAATTTAACTGGCCATGAACAGGCGGACAGATTGGCTGGTGCTGCATCATTGAGGGGTGATTTGATGCATGATAAGGCAGATGTGGTGAAGGCCCTCTGGGAGTATGTGAATAACGCAGAAGAACAGATAGACTATGATGGTCTAGAGAGAATGCAGCAGCAGGGGGTGGTCAGAGCATCTGGTTGACAGTCGTCATTCAGTAATGCAAGACAGACATATATAATCAGATTGCAATGGGCATTAATAGTATTGTAAATCTTCGCTGGCTGTGGAAGATGAGGATAGAGCACTTATGTGAATGCCCAGAGTGCAATGATATCGGTTCTTGACTCAGCTCAATTCATACAACTTTAGCCCCACTATTCTGCACAAGCAGATGTTTGTAATTTATTAGTAATTCTTTTAGTTGTTTTCCATGTTTCAGGTCCATTTAATGGAACCAATTTAACATTGGAGTTAAAAATTCTAAGTTTAGTGCTGAGTGTATCTTCCTTTGACTTCCACACATCTCCTAGTGCTATGAAAATCCACCTATTCTACAAGATCTGAACATAGAAATAAACTAGCTCATAACAGTATCATGTCTCAAAAACTGAAATACCTTAAGTAAGGAAGGCAAAGTATTTGGGAGATGAGGCTGGGGATGACCAGTGCCAATGTGGACACAGGACACTGCAGACTCTTTAGGAGTGACAATGCATGAGAACTGGCACAAGATTACAAACACATTTTTGGTGGGCCACAATGAAAGTGACATTCTGCAAAGGACTTGATATTTTGTGAGGTATTGTTTTTTGGGCGTTCGCTTGCTTGAACACACTACTTCTAGTAGCACTGGACTGATATTTGTGTGTGGGTTAGCTTACCCTATTACCAGTGTCCCTTCGCCACCAAGCGAACCCACTCCGACTTCAGGGGTATTTGTAATTTATGTCCCCAAGTCAAGGATGAGAAGACAACATTTTAGTCCAACAGTGTGATGTAGGGGTTGAACCCCTTACGTCAGTATCAGCAATCCGCAAGTTTAACAATGTGCATTCTTATCCATTCTGCAATGCTGACCTCCTAATGAGATGTTTGGTGTAGCCAAAGTACTTGAGTTTGTAATGGTTTGTCAAGGCTCTTGTCTGTTCCACTTTTTACATGGGGCAGCGAGGAGCATTTTGTGTGATGTTCACTGGCACAGGAATAGAGCATAATGAGGCATTCCTTTGCTGTGAAGTTGGAACCGTGACTAACTAACTAACTTAATAACTTGAGTTTCTGAGATGTATAGCTGCCTACGAGCCATTTGTCTATTATGCACTCAGATCTTGTAGAATGTCTGTAATTTTCTTTCCGCCTTGATCCATGGTATTCTAAAGATTTCTTCTGTTAGTTCAAAAGCTTCAATTTGTATCTTTCATGTTCATTAAAGAGTCTACAAATTAAATTGGTTGGTTGCCATATAAAAAATGCATGTTCTCAATGTCTACCTGACTGATTCAGTGCAAAACAAACAGTAGGTTTGGATCAAACATGGTGCACAATCACATGAACAAGTATTATCATGTAACTTTCCATTGACTGAACATTGAAATTGAGGAAGATACCACGAAACAAAATAAATAACACAGAGATCCGTGTATAGCGATATATCGTCCTTCTGTCCAAATGGGAAGTCACATATTCCGATATATTATCCTTCGCCAATGAATCAATAAAATCTGTTTGATGGTGTTGCAAAATAGTTTTGTTATGCTGTTTAACCTCTGTATTTCTATAATCCAGTCCTCATTATTGTAAATTACTGAGCGGGAGTCTTCGTGACGAAGTGGTCAAGCTGTCTGCCTTGTGCTCCAAAGATTGTGGATTCGATTCTGGACTACCATAGTCACTACGTCTTTCGGTTCATGAGTGCATTTTTCTCTGAGATTCCTGGGGGTCATCGCCAGAGTTACAGAGTTCGTACTTTGTGCGATGCTTTTGGCAGGTCGTGGGATAAAACCCGGGGCAATGAAATTGATCCTCTCGACTTTTAAGACTTTTTATTTTAGCGAAAATAATGAACTTTAGGTGAAAATTTCAATTTCTTCATCGCTGACTTTAATATCTGATTAACATGTAGTTTTGTCAGTGGATATTATCTTCATTCTCTGCTATTAATTACAACAGCGGGTAAAGATAAAACTGCATGCAATTGTGAAAAGCAAGACATACTTCATTCTGTCTGCCACACCTTGTGTGAGCATCTATTGTTTGTGTGTGGAAGTAACACATGCCTTAATATATCTGTTACCACTGAGTTGGGCCAAGTCAAGAAACGACATCACAGCACTCAGGATATACCATACTTGCTCCGTATCTGTTGCGACTTGTCAAGCTTACTAAAGATACATTGCTGGTTATTTTAATTTGCAACACAGTTAATATAGTATAGTACAGTACAGCAATGTAGAGTATAGTACTAGTATAGGTATAGTACAGGTAGATAGTATAGTACAGTACAGTAACTACAGTACAGTTAGTTAGATGCATTTCAATTTCATAGAAGGTAAAGCAAAGAATACTCATAATTGTTGTGGTCATTTCTTGACTCCCTTACAGGACAGAGAGGGTCTGTCTGCTAAGTCTACACACTATCTACAATACAACCCGGGCTCACAGTTAAACCATATTGTGTCCATTAATACCATGTCACAGCTAGTCATCGCCCCCCTCCCTCTTCTCTGGCACCTTAGTCCTTACCGATAATAAGATAGCAGACCATTCTGAAGAACGAACCACCGCTTCTGGTAACCTTTTAAATAATTCGTCCATTTATACAGCCACCCCTTATAATTAGCTTGATGATGTTTCACTTCTGCCATGTTCGCTCAGGGCAACAACAGGCAATCATCCAGGCATTCAGCAGGCATTTGAAGATAAAATCGGAAAACTTCTGTCTACCGGTCTAAGCTAAGAGTTGGCCTCAGGAAATGACGGTACGTATCAAGAGCATATAACAAACTGACTTCCGGTTCCTTGGCAGAAATATAGCTCTCTTAAGAAATGTATATCTTGTCTAAATATCAATGTAAAATGAGGATATATTTATTGATTTCGCATATTTTGTTGAGTATTTTACGCCGGGGGTGTTGTGTTGGTAAGGATAATTATATCGGGATGTTGAGATGGTGGTCATGTATTATTGCGCTGATCGTCCTACAATTACATCGTCTAAATTAAAACTGTTTGGTAATTACGAGGATTAGGTGTTAATCTTTAATGAGTTAGGGAAAGGCAACCAGAAAAAAAAAAGGCGTGTCGGAGTCAGTTATGTTGAGCCAAAGGTTTGGCAGAACAGTCTAACACCACACGTTTAATTATGACTACACCCGCTTCATTTGAAAAACAAACATTACGGAGATGGTAACAAGCTTAAGACGTTGACTGCTGCTCTCTTTGCATTTATTCATCTTGACATTAATTGATGTCTGAAGATGGACTAACAAGGAGCAGAAGAAATCACTAATGCTGGAGCAGTGCCTGCTATCGTCATCTCGTTAATTTAGAGAAATACTGGTCACCTATTCCTCCGGGCGTTCATAAGCATCATCATGTGCCCCGCAAGCTGATGTAGGCTTTCGTGTCTCTTCATAGATCTTGGACTTTGGTGTTCTTGATCAAGACCCAGTCAATATATTCGCCTGGTCCTTTCCCATCACACCGGCATATACTGGTGGGGAAAAAAATCACTCCCAACAGATACTCTATATTTTTTATTGTTAAATTGAAGCCTGCCACTTTACCCAAAACGTGCCTGTCTTCATCTGTCTCATCATACTTCACGAGTTCGTTGTTACATTCGCGATATGCGTGTGCTGTTTGCCCTCTAGCCAGCGGAACGCCGCAGTGACTGCCTTCACCTGGTTTAACATACAAACGGTGGCTTTACAACAGCATATACAATATGTTAGGTTGCTTTACAGCCCAAAATTAGCAATTTTTGCAATCAATTTGCATTATTGTCGATATTTAATAACTCGTTATTCAGGACAAGTAAGCGCGTAGAGTTGAGTTGAGCCAAGAACTGACTTCACAGCACTCGAGACATTTTCATACTTGCTCCGTCCTCATCTTCTACAGCCAACGACGAATTCCAATACCTATAGTTCTAGTTTGATTATGTGTCCGTCTTGTCTTTTCTCGGAGTCCTGAGTGTCGGCCAGATCCTCTAGAGGCCGTGATGACCTATATGTTCTTCTGCACTATTTGGGAGTCTTCGTGGCAAAGTGGTGAAGCCGTTTAACTCGGGCTTCGAAGGTTATGGTTCGGTTCACGAGTTAAATTTTTCGGAGACTCCTGTGGGTCGTCGCTAGAGCTACAGAGTTCGTGCTTTGCGCGACCCTTTCCGCGCTGCGGAAAGAGACCGAGCCATATAGGATAAAACCCGGTGCAATGAAGTCGACCCTGTCGACTTTTACGCGACTTTTTTTCTGCACTATACACGCGATCGCAAGAGCACCTACCACATCTGGTTTATCATGCACCAACACCCCACATAAGACAGCAAAGAATCCCCTTTCACACGTTTGTTTAGTGTCAAAGTTAGTGGACTTGTAACCGAGATCACCCTCACATATTTTAACGCCTCCGTTTATGTCCATGATTGTATACAAGTCTTGGTAAGAGCATACAGCTTGTCATCATCATCATCATCATGGAGGTCAGCATGGCCGAATGGATAAGAACGTCCGTTCGTATACATCCTGTGTGCTGATACCGAGGTAGACGGTTCAACTACTAAACCGGTCAATTGGACTACTATGTTGACTTCACGATCTTGACTTGGTGACGTAAATTACAAGTACCTCAGAAGTCCGAGTGGGTTAGCCTCATGGCGAGGGACACTGGTTATAGGGAAAGCTAATCCACATGCTACAATCAGTGCACCAGGAGTAGTAGCATTTTTATGGACTACGCTTGATTTTAATGCTAGTGAACACACATACACACACATACACACCCATACCCACACACACACATACACACACAATTGGCGTTCTGGCGGCGGCATTATGCACAGTGTACCTGTGCGGGCTGTTGGATTGCCGAGACTCCTGCCTGTTCCACTTTTCACATTGGACAGTGGAGAGCATTGTGTGTGATGTTCACTGGCACGGGAATGGAGCATATGGGGACGACCCGTTGCCGTGAAGTTGGAACCTCGACTAACTAACTAACTAACTAACTAACTGTCTACTCTGTCGAAAGCCTTTTCCTGGTCTAAAAACCAGCAATATTCTGCTGGGTGTTGTATTCATTTGATAGTCTAATTAAATAACAAACCCTTAAGCAGGAACATGTTGGTTGAAATGTATAAGGACCATGAAATTAGGTTATCATGAGTGCACAGAGGAATTGGTGGCCG